>CAAKHC010010715.1:67869-80095 GCA_901007825.1 Macroramphosus scolopax
TTTTTTTTTTTCCCCCCCCCCCCCCCCCCCCCCCCCCCCCCCCCTCTCTGCCTCCAGGGAAGCTCACGGAATAACAAAGGCACCGAGCAATCACAGCCCTCCTTTTCCCCACACTTGCTGCTTTTTATTTTTCCCAATCGCGGTCCCCTTCCCGATCCATACAAATTACCATAACGTATCATTTAGACATCAAAGCTCCTGCTCAGGAAAAAAATATTAATTCTGTAGATAATCAATTAAATCATAAGTCAGTGTGACTGAGGGCGCCGTGGCGATGTGACATCTTGAGGAATCAACGCTTCAGTAATTTAAAATAGTGGACGCGAGCATCATAACTAGAGATATATGAAAATAGGCCAGTCGAGGTTTGAGACGTTAAATACAAAAAACGCTGACATTGCAAAGGTTAAAGCAGAAATCCAGCCTAAAACACTTTATCTCTGTTAAATAGTGGATATTTTTAGGGCTCCTTTGGGGCAATTTGTTCAAATCAAGGCTGTTTCTTTAAATTCTGTGAGTTCAATCTGAAGACGTGTCGTAGATCTGAGACACGACATCACCTGGAGCCTCTGCAGAGCAGAATCCAAGGTACATGTTTTGAGACGGAGGATTATCTGCGATGGTGATGACTCGCAGCTCCAGAGGTTGTTAGAACACATTAAGAGAATTCTAGGGAATCAGAACGTGAAATTAATGAGCAAAATAACAGATTGATGGTATGAAAAAAAAGGACTGTGAAGCTCTTGAATGTACTTTCCCATGCACAAAGCTGTGTGTTGGAGCAGATGTGAAGACAGCCCCGCCGTACATGGCCGTACTTTAAGTGATTCTGCATTGTATAATTATTGAGGCAATGATCTAAGTCGGCAAGTGCTAATTAAACCCAACTTGTCCGGTCATTATCACCACGGCCGACCGTTGTTCATTCAGCCGGAATACTAAACATGATATCATGAGCGACTGTCAGATGTAGTACAGGTCATGCCCTCTCGCTATCTTTTATATCCCATCCTGTCTCGGCTCTGGTTACCATGGCAGCAAGGAGTTGGATTCAAACAATTCTACCGAGGGTTGAAGCGTCTGACAAGGGGAGGGAGACGACCGTATCTGTATCTGGGTGAGACAAGGTGTTTCAGACACGTCCCTCCAGCTGCAGACACACAGGCACACAGATTATAATCCAAGTACACTGAAAGCCTCACTGCATATTTTTTTAATGATGAGCCGACAGAAAAGTGGGTTTTCTCTGGGTATATTTTGTCAAGAGAGGTAAAACTGAAATGGGCTCATTCCGTTTGGGAACATAAAATGATGATACTTGACCACAGAGAGCCCTCAAACAGGCCTTTTCCTCTTTTTTTTTTTTTTTTTTTAAAGAAACTATGTGTCCTTTATGCCAGATGTTAATAGTAAAAACAAATTCTATCCATTCACTTTCCTTCTGAGTTTTTATACTAAAACCTTGTATGATACAATAACAGAACTGCATTTTTTTGGCCACTTGAGGAGAGTGGAAGACTTAAAGGCACAGTACGTAATTTACGCCACTGGGATCAACACGATAAGAAAAGATGTAGTTTGATGACGCTGAAGTCCCGCGGGATCATGGGAGTTGTTGTTTCATTGCTATGTAAGTGTAAGTATGTAAGTAAGTTAACGGAAGTTTTTTTCACTTGATGTTTAGACTTGTTTTTCTCCTTTATGTTAATTCACTCTTATGAAATAGCTTCAAATAAATTAGCTAGCATAACGTTAGCTAATCATCAGGTAGCCCGGGGCTGTTATCTTATGTCAAAACAATCGCACTAACTCATTCGTGGAGCGTGTTGAACGTCGTCCCGGCAACTACAGGGATGAATGGGGATATGACATCATTGACAGGCGACCTAATGTGACATTCCAATAATTTAAATACAGTACGTATTTCTCTGAGTTTGAACATTGTTGGAAACACCTGGGATAATTTAAACACCAAAACAAAATATTCAACACAGGTGCAGTCATTGGTTGTCTAATGGGGATGATGTTGCATAATCATACTTTTAATACAAAAATAAAAAGTTGATATGGAGAATAAGCAAGTGAACATTAACACATCCAAGAGATGCAGAGTTTGGAATCAATGTTTTTTACCACTTCAATACTAAATCACTAAAATTTCCTTTAGCCGTGTTTTGGTTTTCAACTTCTGAGGGAAATATCAGGCTCATTAATCTTTGTATCTTTGGTGCACCAGTAATAAGTAATTCATTACATTCTGTGCTACCGACTGCTGGTTTACTTTCCATCCCTGGAAATATCCTCCAGAGATGGGTGTCGAGAACTAAAAGCAGCTCCTTTGTGTGCAGCTGTGCTTCAAGTCTGGACGGAGAAAACTATTGGCAAGCGATCCGGGGAAGTGCTGCATCTGGCAAATTTACCTCCATCCGTCTGTGTGAAATAAACACAGGACAGGAGGAGTTCACATCCTTCTGTGGCGTGTGACTAATATAGTCTGGATGGAAATTGACCAGACCGTCAATACATTGTGGTTTTTCTCCACGCAGGAAGGAAAAAGAATTAGTAGGAGGCGACCGGAGACACAGAGGAGCGTCTTCCACTGCAAACAGAAAGAACAGTCAGAAGAAGACCTGCCCATCTGCTGCCAACTCAGTGAGACTTCACCTGCAATGTTTCTGCATTGTTGTGTCAAAAATGAGAATTTATCCTCTAAACATCCGGTTTTCATAAAAAAAAAGAAGATTAATTACCTTTTCTTTCTCTTACTCCTCTGAGTGACTCACGGTGTTTGTTTGGTATTTGTGATGCTTTGTTTCCCACACTGGAATGGCCACTTACGGGCAATTAGTCATGCTGAGTAGGCCGAGACTTCACCTCCACCTCCTCTGTGACAAACGCAAGGAAATCTATGTACACGCAGAGCGAATGTAGACTGAACAAGCCGACAGCCGGGGAAGGAGAATTATGTATTTCATCTTGGTATTAAGAGGGCTTAACGCTCATTATTGTGAGATGGAAAATCGGGAGATTTAATCCAAAATCAATATTAAAGGCCTTTAATATTTTGATTCAGAGAGCGACTATAACAAATTATGTATTTAAGGAATTGTATCGAAGTGATGTAAGATGCAAGTGCTTATAAGATAGTTTAACATGAGCACGTTATATTTACACACACAGTAAATGTACCTGTGGACCACTTAACACTCACACACTTGTTCCTGTCGGGGCGGAAAGAAGCAAACGGAAAGATGTTCCAACCCTGCAAAGATGCCTCCAGTTTCACACTTCCAGGACTGGATTCTCTGAGCAGTGTGACCCTCAGGAGCGTTTGTCGTCGAATCTGTGAATTCTCTGCACCTCTGTAAGCGAGCCAGCAGCAGAGCATGAGGCCTTTTAATAAGATTAACTCCGACACATATGCGACCTGCCGCTGCCTTGAGGTTGCAGAAATGTGCTTGCTACCGGATTACTGATGTGGACCCTCAGACTGACCACACGCCCCTCCCCCCCCACACACACTCCTGACTGGAGCCACTTAGTGACCCACAGGGAGATTGGAATTGCACTGAGATTGTACAGTACATGTCTATCTTGTGATATAATAAGCAGCCAGTCGTCCTCTCACTCCTCCTCTGACACTTGCTCTCCATATTAAAACCTGTGTTGTCATGAGTGTCCTCTGCCTCGTCTCTATAGTTGTGGTCAACCGGCAGCACGTGCATGGTCAATGCTTCCCTGCTTTAAATACATCTTGAGGACACAGCGAGCATAAACTCCAGTTTAGCAGAAACAGTGTTATTTAAATCTCCAAGCAATGAGTGCTGAACCATAATAAGCACGCTTATTTTAAAGTGCACCACTGAACATCTGCTGTGCAGTCGTATTCGCTCAAGTTAAAGATTTAAATAATCCCGGCCTACGACTTTTTTTTAGAAATAACTGCCAAAGCACTTGTACGCAATAGAAAACAGTATATTTTATTAAATCTGACAAGAATCAAGTCAGTGCTTCAATTTTGGGGCAGATCAGTTGATCAAATCATAATCATTTGCTGTGTGGAAGTCACTACTTTGAGCATCTGTTATGGATGTCTGTACATGAGCAGCTATTTATAATAATAAAACGTACCACAGATAGATAGATAGATAGATAGATAGATAGATAGATAGATAGATAGATAGATAGATAGATAGATAGATAGATAGATAGATAGATAGAAATAAATTACAATATAAAAGGAATATTTTCAGACATGTGAGGTCTTGAGATTCATCCTGGGTTAATTGGAATGTCTCATCTTTCCCTCAGATTATTTGCACTGAGGCCGGGTTTATGAATGAAGCAGCCACAGTGCCTCCTCCTCCTCCTCCTCCTCCTCCTCCTCCTCCTCCTCCTCCTGGGGAAGCAGTGCCAAATCGGAGCGCAGGACACCTTGGTGCCAGCATAAAGAAAAAAAAAGAAAGGTATCGGATTCGCCAAGCACCGAAACCGACTAAACTGTCTCTGCTTTTTCCAACATCAGCATTTCTTTTATGGCTCCATCCCCGAGGATTGAAGCCAGTCGGCGTCCCCCCCCCTTGAATGCAGCAAGAAAACAGGTTGGGTGCCAATCCCTCACCTCGCTCGCCGCGCGCCCTCCTTCCTCCTCCTCCTCCTCCGTCTATGTAATACAAACCTCGTGATCACCCTTTCAGCGGTGCCTGCGTCTGCTGCTTTTGTGTGGGGGAATAATAAGCCGACTGGCCGAAGGGGCAGGAGAACCAAAAGTATCCAGGAGGCAGGCAGGTGTCGCGGAAGTTGCAGAGGCGCATCCACCCGCGTCTTTTTAGTCCTTATCCGGGATAAGACAGGCGGTCACCCGGCACACGCTGATCCTGTGTAAGTGATTCTCCACTCTCACTGCACTGTCAACACGTAGGTGAATGTTAGTGATCGGGAAAAGCTCCGGTGCACACTTGCATACCTTGAACAATTGCACTGATCACCTTCTCCACAGCCGTGTTTTCCCCCCTGCAAGCAGCCTGATTTAGCGCTCGTTAAGGTGACATCTTTTTTCTTCTTCTTCAAACAACGCAGGATTTCACACAGATGTTATCATGCAGTCACAGCTAACGTGGCAGCGTGGATGGATGCAATGAATAGGTGGCTGCCTTACATGAAGGAAATGCGGCATTTACTGCTAAGGTGGAAGAAATAATCAGGTATACGCGCCTCACAGCTCCTATAGGTGCTGAGATCAGATAACAAGGTGCAGAAAGTGACTCATCTTTTTTGGTGGACGTGTTGTAATTAGCAGAAGCTATTAAAATAAAGTCATCTTTTGTCTCCACGGTTGCAGAAAAAGCCTTTAACCCAAAGGAATGCAAGCTGAAATCCCTATTTGGCAGCTGCTCTGAGTGCAGATACCTGTTGACAACACTCAACCAGTCACATTAGATGAATCAGCTTTGCTATTCTGAGCAATCATTACGGCAAATCGAGATAGCTCACCCAGAAATACAACCCATTCTTTTGTGTTTTTTTTTGTTGGTCTCAACACTTTGTCACGTGTGCGATGACTCAGAGGGGGGGAGATTCAATTAGCATCTAAAAGGTGACGAATGTTTCATATGTATGTGTGTGCAGCCGTCTCACCTTCTTCTGTACAGGGTCACAATGCAGATGAACCAGTAGAATACTTCTTTCTTGAAGTTGCAGACTGACTTTTTCCTCTCTGGCCTGCATGCGCTGACTGATTTACTATAATCCAACCAATTCATTGCAACCTTACAGCTGTGGGAGTCAACTTAGCCCGACAGCAGTCCCCTAGAACAAAACATATTGACTTCTAAAAGACCTGATAAAAGGCATGGCATTCAGATAAGTGTGTCATTTCCGCAAGAATATCTGAGAGTAAAAGTACAAAGACGGACCGCGGTGGAGATCTGGGGGGCCACATCTGGGAAGCTGATTTAATATTTTGTCCGAAGCCTTTTAATAAATGCCACTGTTGGATGTAAGACACTTGGGATGCTGTAAAATGTCTGCAGTGAGCGCCGTGTGAATGGTGGCAATTTTTTTCCGAGGCACTTGTAAGAGAAAAGGTCAGCCTATAGCAGTGAAACGGAGTCGAGGAAGAGTCATAAAAGTACAGATGGAAGAGAGGAGAAGGCAGAGATGAGCGTGAGGAGAGTGAAGGTGTGCTCAGACCCAAACAGGAAGTTTTTACCTCACACAAGTTTACTCACAAACCTCCAGTAACTTCTAAAGACACTCGCTTTGTTCAGTCTGCTATGTTGTCATTTTGTGTCACTGTCCTGTTAACTCTCTCCAAGGTGGGAAAGACAGCATGCACCACTTATTCCATCTATAAACGTTCCCTGTATTCACCTCCGATTCTAGTAGTCACCTCGGTGACGTCCTCCATCTCCTTCCCTCCGGCTGTAACCAAACGCTGATCCAACGGAGAGTGTCTAAAACAAGCAGTTCATTTAGCGCTTGGCTGCACCTGCCCTTTCATGGCTCCAGCAGGGCCCGTGTCCCCGGCTCGCCCGTCCTCCTCAGACTCTTGGAAGTGATAGACGGCGTCAGAGCCAAGCGCTGTTGCACGAGGAAGGACGTGCTACTTCCTGTGTGTGTTTGGTATCGGTGTGTACTTATGATCATTAACGATGTGGTCTGTGCTTTGTGAAAAGACGGTGTGACCTATTTTCCATCAGCCATTCTTTCTGTCTCTGTCTCGTTTGTCTGCACGTGTTGCTCTTGCACGATGACGAAACTACAAGTAGACTCCACTGTGGTGTGAGAGTAGTGACAGAAAATATATTTTTATATGTTGTGTGACAAATATATTCTTCCCAGGAAATCACCTGTCTTCTAAACCTCTTACACTAAACAAATATCATGTTGGTTCATGTGGAAAGCAATCTGGGAACCCATCAGCTATGAATAGCCTCTGAGAGTGATGGCCAAAGTTTTTGGGGCTTCCAGTGTAGCCAGCCAAGACTTCCTCTTCTGTTTGCTGGTTATAATTGAAGGTTTGATTGGCAACTTCAGGCGTGGGAAAGGAGTTGGAGTTGAAAGCAAGCTCACATGTGATCAATGCTACTATGGTTTAAGCACAGGTATAAATACTGACATGATGGATTGAAGTCGCTGTTTCTGCTTGAGGGTCCTGGCTTACTTCCACATGTAGGTGAGAAGTGGAAATTGGGGCCCTGGATGGGATAGAATAATCTAACCTCCTAAGAAGACGAGGCTGATTAACAGACAAGATGCAGCCGAACTCTCTAGAAAGGAGGGAAAAGACACGGAGCAAGAAGCATAATAGAACATGACACGAGAGATGAAGCTACCAAAATAAAACAGGAAGACACAGAACACAGAAATATGAACTAGGAAACTACGTAAACATTAGGTAAGTGCATTTGGAAGTAAAACAGGAAGGGACAGAAAAGCAGTGTAGAACAAAACACCCTGCTGGGACTCGGGCGCTGTACAGTCGGATAGCTGCTGCTGGTAGAAAAGACAGCTTAAAACCTTTTGAGAGTTACATCAGCTCACCATCGGAGTTCAGTTGAGCCCAAAATGCATTTTCGAACCGGACAACGAAACCTATTGGAGGGAAAAAAAACGGGACAACAGTTGAATTTCCTTCTGTTGGATTAGTCCTCACTCATCTCCGCCGTGCACAGACAGCTAATCTGCGCTATTGTTGAGGGTGTGTAGTGCTGCTGCAGGACGATAACATGGGTTCATAGAGAAATCTCAGTTTGGAGGCATTGTGTTCAGACCTATACGCTGGTGTTCATGCATGCGTGTATGTTTGCGTGCATCTCGTCGGATGGATTTTGCTCTGTACCGTGGCTGTCGATGCCCCCCGAGTATCTGCGACACGGAAGCTTCAGAGGGAGGAACTCTCACAGACATGAATGATGCTCTGTCCCCGTCCTTGACACCACTCACTATAAAAAGAAGGCCTGAATAATTGCCTTCCCTTGTGGCTATACAATAATGGCCGTACAGTAATGGGGGTCCGAGCAGCGAAGCAACATAGGCGTCCTATGTATCCTTCTTTTACTATTGCTCCATTTTCTCCGGCTTGGCTTTCAATTGCAAATGTCTAAACAATGTTTGAAGGTTCACATGTACAACATTATTTTCTTATCCCTGAGAGCCGCCCATTCAATTTAACGGGTCGAGATCTGTTGTGCAAATTGCTTGTTACTCCTTATTGTCCTCCGATGGAGTGTTTCTACAGATCCCTCATGGCAGCGTTTTACAGGCGGTTCAGTCTCTACAATCTACTGCTGATTGCTTGTATTGATGGACTTTGACAGGTTGTGAGACGGGAAACAGCTCCGCTCTGTTGCCGAACATGTGTGACGTTGGATCATCGGCAACTCTTTATATAAGTTATCTGATGTATTTTGGATTTCCGACAATGTTCATCTATTACAGCCAATCAAAGGCAAACAGCCCAAACAGGAAATGACATCATCTGTTATCCACCGTACTGATCGTAAAGCCCATTGAGAAATTGTAATTTGTGATTTCGGGCTGTGTGAATAAATTGACTTTGTTTGTTTCAGTTACAACCAATTGACATAAAACTTGTTGACACTGCGTACTTCCCTTCCAGACTTCATCGGCCCCCTTGTGGCTGCTTGCGGCCACATTGGTGCAGTAACGTCCTCGATGCAACACTTGTGAAATGTGATTCTGTCAGACTGAGCAGGAGCGTTTGTGAATGGCATTGTGACTTGAGATTTACACTGCGCATTAGCAGATTTCTCAGGCTGAGTGATTTTGCTCCTTTTATCCGCTGTACTAAAGAATGTGACAAAAAGCTCTTTCTCTCACTTTGTGTGTGTGTGTTTGCCCATGTGGGTAAGGTATTACTGTTTATGCCTTCTGCAACAAATGACTCATAAAAGCCCCTGATGGACAAATCTGTTTGAAAAACAACATTTCCCAAAATTCCCATTCACTTCTGTCCATCTACTTATACAATTAGCATCCTTGGTTTTTAAAATAAAGTGGCAACTGATTCTTTTCCAGTGTACAGAAACTGACATTATCATTTCTTCCTCCAGGGTCGTCCCAGCCTCGGCCTCCAGAGCAGCAGTGCCTCTCCTCCTCCTCCTCCTCCTCCTCCTCCTCCTCCTCTCTCGGACACGCAGCAGCCCAACGTGGCGAGGCCGGGACCGATGGGCCGGAAGCTGGACCTGTCTGGCCTGACGGATGACGAGGCCGAACATGTCCTGAAAGTGGTCCAGCGGGACATGAAGCTGAGGAAGAAGGAGGAGGAGAGGCTGAGGTGAGTCCTTAATCCCCTGACAGCTCTTTTTTTTCTATTATTTCAAACACACTGGAGGTGACGCATTCAGGTTGATTGGAGATGAGCTGATAAGGAGTGATGACATTCATTGTGAGCAGAAATGAGCACCTATAGTTGTTGGCTCAGCACTTATACATCGTCATTGTGGTTTAAGTCTCCGTTCTATAGCCTCAGTCATTAATAGGATTTGACTACTCTTGACTTTATATGGAAGGAAATTCAAATTATGGTTCTGCAGTCAATGCATATTTTTCCACTTTGGATATACTTGCGTCAGGACTTCAGGCTTCTTAATAGGTGGTTCCCATGGCAACCATTGATTGACATCTTAGGGCCGGCATTGCTATTAGATGGCTGCTCAGTTCTGTGGTCCGCTACTGACTTGAATGGGTCACACTGCATTGCCAGGAACATTATTAGAAGATCACATCGTTCAACAAACCCATGAAACCCTTCATGAAATAGGGTGTAGCTCACATGCAGATTGTCTCCCTTTTGTTTTGATTGCCATTCACAGCATTTATTATTGACCTGACCTTGATCGTGATATTTGAGTAAAAGGCGGATGCATGGCTTTACCTGTTTTAACTGTCGTATGGTTTATTGCGGTGGCTCGTGGGCTGTCAGGTCTGTTTGCCCGGGCCTCTGCTCCCGTGTCACAGCTTCTTACTTAACATGTGACAAGTGCTGGTCCCTTCCTGCTCCTCACCCCCTCCCTCCTCTCCCTGTGACAGTCTGTATTCAGGCGGGGTCCAGTCGGACTTTGACAGGCCTCCATGGGGGGGTCGGCCATCAAATGTGTGATCAGATGAGCGGGTCTGCTTTGTGTTGTTTCTGCAGGCCTACGGGGGGTTTAGCATTAAAACTGCCCTTTCTGTAATGTCACAACAAAATCCAAAGTGCCATTTGGAATGTTTTTAAGTCTGCTTCTTATTCTGTAAAATCAAACATGTTTCTAGGACTACGCTGCATTCCCCAAAGTCAGCTATTTTGTTTTGGAAATTTTCTGTCTGTCTTTGATTTGACATTCTTCAGTGGGTTCATGTTTTTGAGTGGATGCCACAAGTGATTAGGCTGCTTTCCTTCGAGCACTAAACTTAGCTGCACTATAAGCAGCATAACAGACTCACGAACCAGAGAGTGGCTGTATTCCCTCACGCTGGTTAACACTGATCTTATTGTCCCAGAATCAATAGTAAAGCAAACATGGTGTTTTCACAAATGACTGCAGAATGTTTCTCTGCAAGCTGTCACCGAAACGATGAAAGGGATTAACGCCGATGAAACAGAACAGATACTCATTAAGCAATAATGGCACTCTTTATTGTTATCGAGATATGATGACAGATGATTTAAAAGGTTTTCGAAAGTAGATGCAAACTGACAATGTATTTGTTTTAGTTGTCAGAACTGCTTATCTGGTCGACGCGTCCTTTTGTTTTAATTTGTGCGTCACCTGTCTTTGCACATGTGTCTGTTAAACCTCTTCTGTAATTCAGATTGGCTTTGCATGAGCTCAAATTTATATGCTGGGTAGGTACAGTAGCAAATACTGTACATTCTGTATCTGCTTTGGCATCAATCTCTTTGTAACACTTCATGTGTTTGAAGTAAGTTTTGTACCATACGTATAGTTTATAGGGATCAACGTTTCAAACTTTTTCTGGCTGACGCCAGGGAACAGAAGGACCGAGAAAACCCATTTGCTCTTCGTATAAAATGCTCAGTTTACATTGTCTGAATAGACATACGAAAGTTGCTTGGCTGCAGATGGTGGTTGAGCGTTTCAGCAGGTAGCGCTCTCCCTCTGGGTTTTCTCCTCCATGCATGGCTGACATTTGTTTTTCTTCAGTCAGCCCTGCAGAGTTTTAAATTACCCAGTTGAAGGATTCATGGAATATTTAATAAGCCTCAGCCGGCACTTTAAATGCTCCTTTTTAATTTTCCCCCTCCGTGCTGCATAATAAGAAATGAAACACTTATATTACCTTCTGTCTCATAAATACTGAACTGTAATAAATATGTAAATAACGTGATACATGTTTAAGGACGAGCTGCCCTGCCTGTGACTTCATCTAAAGTTTAAACGCAGGCAACCGCAGCTACTTTATGATGTTTGTCTTTAACACTTTAACACACACACTTGAGGAGTTAATTATAGTCAATCAATTAATAGAACTTGCCTGAAATGAAAGGGAAGTGTCAATTTATACGTTTTCAATTGTTTTTTTTTAATTGTTTTAGTCCGTTAGCTCGTGCCGGATCATTTCTCTGTCACCAATTTGGCTTGTGCCTGTTACAGTCGTGAAAAGTGTGATATTCCCTGCTAACGATTTAGCTGGGTGCTCTGCTAATGAAGGCAACCTCCGGTGTCCTCCGCTCCAGCCATCCAGTTGGAGGGGATCATTATGGAACAGCAGGGAACTCAGGGGAGCACAGGCCTCCTTAACAAACTGCACAAGCACTCCCAGGGGAGACAGACTGGGGAATGATTATAGATAGAAATAGCTAACCACCACCGTGTCTGCGTGAGTGGTGAGAAGGTGGCTGGAGCTCCTGCTACTGGCAAGTAATTTGCTCTCATTGTTAGGAAGAATTTACTTGCATGGGCAGGCCAATTACTGCACCTGAATTGCTTACTCTCAAACTCATTTCAATTGCAGCTGTGACAACTCCATGCTTTCTGTTGAAAGAGGGAGCTCTGCAGTATGTCAGCTTGCAGTTCGCCTGCCGAATGTTGCACGCAGAGCTCTGAGGATAAATCTCAATTATTCATTTGTGGATTGGTGTGCTTGATTGTTGCTCTCTCTCTCTCTCTCTCTCTCTCTCTCTCTCTCTCTCTCTCTCTCTCTCTCTCTCTCTCTCTCTCTCTCTCTCTCCATCGTTATCTCAGAGGACTCCAAT
>CAAKHC010010715.1:87759-98009 GCA_901007825.1 Macroramphosus scolopax
ATTTACAGCTCCGTGCTCGTCGGCAATCCGAAACTGTCATTGGAGATGAGCTACAGCTACAGATGTGCGATTGGTTGAGGAGCCGCAAGGACACACAGTGGGAAGGGGAGATGGATGCAAGGTGGAGGGAGGAAAGACGAGAGAGAGAGACGAAGGAAAACAAACTGTTGGAGGATGTTTTTCATCCGTCCTTGAGAGATGCAGATGTTCCTCGCTCTGCCCTATTTGCTAAGACTTCGGGCTTTTTTTCTTTTTCCAGCAGCTTCTGCGTGTTTGACGAATGCTTCATAAACGTGTGTGTTTGTTTGAATAAGCACTCAAACGTATTTATATGAAGCATCTGAAAGGCCTCGGGGACACGTATGGATCTGTCTGCTGTTCAGTGACAAGAGGAAAGATGCCGAGCCGGCCAAGTACGGCTTTGGCTGTATGATTTGGTCCACAGACTGAAGCCGTTGCAGTTCTGCTAGTCAGCTGTTATGTTTGTATTATCATGTTGTTATTACTTGTAATTCACTGTGTCTCGGCGAGTCAATCCTCCTCCAGTCTAATTGATGCGGGTTGTGGATGCTCTTTGTTTGCTGACAGACAAAGTGTCCGCTAAATTCCTCCGCTCCTCAAATCCATCCTCTCCAAAATCCCGCAGCTAACTTGTTTTTAGCAGGGAGAGAGTTATAGCTGTTTGGTAAAATACCAGGATAATAAGTAACATGCAGAACTTTCCCCTGAGCTCGTGATATCTCTGCTTCGCTTCGTATATTTTTCTTTTACACCATCTTCTTTTAACACACTACACATATGGACATACACACCAAGATATCTTATAGTTTAGGCTATAATGATAATACGGATCAGAATACGAGCAACGAGCACTGAAAGCAGATCAAGTAGAGCTTATCACTTTCGACTTATACTTCTACTTTTGATGTTTCTTAAACATCAATATAGGCTTCTTTTTTTTTACAGCTTGCATTTAAAAACTTATTTGTGAGTGCAGCCTCTGTAATTCAAGTCAGCTCCTGTCACAGCAGCGAGGCCAGTGGAGTGGAGCTCCACGCTACAGCGGTGGTCCTGCAATTATTTGTCAAAGAGTCACAGAGCCAGTGATTAGAAAGCTTAAGGCCGAACTCAAACTGAGGCCGGCCTTTTTTTTTTTTTCCATGTGAAGGATAGTTGGGGGATTGCTTTTTCTTCGCGTTTTGGATTCGTCACTGGATCCACGGTCTATTTTTCCTCCTCTAATACCTCTCAGTTAGCAGCCTTCTTCTTTATTTCTCCCTCCTTCAATTCCTCTCTTTGATGTCTGTGGTTTTGGCAGGGATCCTAATACCTTCCACTTTTCACGGCCTCCATTGAAGGGTACCTGTGTAGTCCATCACTCCGCCACCATAAACACTTATTTCAGGCTGCACGGTATATCACGGCGTAGGTGCATTAAGCCCCGGGACACTCATTTCATCTGCCGCTACACGAGCTCTGCATCTGCAATTACAGTTGTGGTCAGGTGAAGGACAGCGGCGGTGGAGTTGAGGAAATCTGGAGACATGTGGATTACATCTCCAGACTTCTCTTTGTCATTTAGGGAAACCCAACATTCATCTCTAATTCCAAATGAGTTGTTTCATCCTGCTCGCTATGATTAGCAGGACTTACCACTTTTTCTACTAAAGTAAGAGACAGATTGATAATCCACAATAATGTGACAGCAGCCCCACCTGCTTTCCTCATTGGAACCGTCGACTCCTTCTCCCCTTTTTTATTTTTATTTGAGCAATTGTGTTTCCTGGCAGTGTCCCCCTGCGTTGAGGGTTTTTGCCCAGCTGCCCTGTCCGGTTGCCAGGTTGTGAGACGCTTACCCAAATATGTTAATGGAGCTCTGCCCTTGCACTTTGAGAGGTTGCCAGGCGTTGACCACAAGCTGGATTGTGAAAACGAAATAGCAAAGAACATGTACTGTATACGGGTCTGTGATCTTACACAACCTGTTTAACACAAGCGCTGCAGACTATTGGCAGCTCCGTCTCGGTGCTCCGGCACAGCACAATAATTCTGATTGCAAAAAAACAAACTGTGTTTTTCCCGTCCACAGCTGGTGAACCGTGACATGGGCCATTATTATACAGTCTAGACTCGCCAGCTAGACATTAAACACAAGATGGATGTGAACACTTCAACACACATAGAGCTTTAAATCAGCAGTTAAATCGAACAAATAGTCAAAACAATGAGGACCTAAAGTTGTAATATGTTCTGACTATAGTCTCTGCTCAACAAATCTGTTGGTAGTGTGCAACCCGGACAAAGATGTCTTTCTATTTGCAATTACACAACTTGCCCCCCTCCTTTTCTAAAGTTTCCTTGTGTAAGAAGCAGTGACTTAGGAATTTAACATTCCTCTCTAAACCATTGAAATGCACCCAATGTCTCCGTTCTGTGCGCAGTCCTGGACCTTCTCTGCTGGACCCATAGGGAGCACTGTTGTCCATGTTGTCGTTTGCCGTCTACTCGTGGCTGCACTTTGTACCTCCGGCTGACCGCAAACCTCAGACCAGACGGAGTTCAAACTTTAAACCACTCTCTAATTTAGATTTTTTTTTTGTCTGCTATGTACATGCCTAATGCTGAAGTCTGACGCTGGAAATCTCAGCAGATCCCTTCGTCAAACAAAGACTTTGCTCAGAGTTCCAGGCGATTCGTTCTGTATTACAAGTGTTGGGAGAAATGAAGGTGATGATTTGACACGTGTCCAATGATTGAATTTGTGTTGTGTTGGATGCTTTCTTCTTCTCTTACCTCCTTGAGATGATATAGCTCAACAGCTCATTTACCTTTGGAGCTTTCTGTAATTCACATTAACACATTCTAACAATATTTGAATTCCAGTATTTATCAGGTTGCTCAATTCTTTTAGTGCCCTCTACTGGATTCAGGTATAATTGCGCCCTGTGCTCAGTGCTTCTCAGCTTGGCCTCCTTTGCTCTCTGTATAAACTCCGTCTACTCGTCTCAGGTAATGTTGTGATCAGTGGTGCTGAACAAGGAGACGTCCGTGTTGTGTGTGAAAATGTTGTGACCTCATCAGACTTCAATGTAGCCTTCAGGAGCTTGTTGAACAGCTGAATAATGTCTCTGTAATAGTACCCACTTGTGTACTGTGTGTGTGCATGTGTCTGCGTGTGTGTGTGTGTCTCTGCGTGTGTGTGTGTTTGGCCTGATGCTTGTCTGCTGATGCTTGTTGAAAGGAGACAACAGAAGGATTTATAAATCGGAGAGCAATTTCATCTTTTTTTTTTTTTTTTGTCGGAAAGATTGAATTGGAAATGCTCTTACAAGGCTAACACTAACACGCCGAAGCATTTCAATCCTATTTCTGGTGTAAAGAAACTCCGGCAGACATCTAGTCAAACATAACCATGTTTCCACTCCGCAGCATGTCATCACAGCTTAGATATGCTGTTTGGATTGCGGGAACACAAATAGGCAGTGAATCGTCTATTTCAGCGTTACGGGACGATCGTAATAATAAACAGAATGGAAGAAGACACTCGCATAACATCGCTGCAGACCATGTTGCTGCTGGAAATAGCCAGCCGTGGCCATACAGTGCTTGGATAGGCGGCCCACCGCACAGGGGAAGGGTGTGTGAGGATGTGGCTGAGGAGCGGTGGTGCAGCAGGAAGGCATTAATTAGCTGAGCTTGTCATTCCAGTGATTAAACACTGATTTAGAAGCGTGCTCATTGGCTGCGTGGAGTGAAATTGGCTGCACCGCTGTTAGCGGCGATGTGACATGTGAGGCCCGGGTCACTGCGCTACGATTCAGCTGTACAGACGTGTGGCTCCAATCTGCTCCATGCAGTTTCCACTGATGTTTTGTTTACGAGCCAGAAGTAATGTGGCCAGTTTGCTTCTGAACATCCTTTTAATCATCTGGTCTTTTTTTTTAATTTTTTTTTATGAAAAGCAATTTAACTCAAGTCCATGAACATAAATGATTTTCATTACGCCGCTGAAGGAGCCGGATGCTGTTCTTGTTCTTTTTGCTTAAATCTAGAATCCAACCATCTTTTTACAGCCTGGTGTGTTTAAAATATCTTAAACGTGAAATTGACAGGTCTTAAATTTTGGCAGTTAATGTTCCATTGAATGTGAATAAAGCAGAAGAATCTATATTCACACCTACATTGATGAATATTACATGAGGGCAATGAATCTTCCTGTTTACTTGTACATGCTGGTTAAGTGTAAGACGTTTCTCTGCTTTATAAAGTGCTTTGTGTGAACCAGACAAGCTACAGTATATATAAATACATTTCAATTTCTGCCTTCAGTTATCATTAATTGTTAGATAAATGCAAAACTACAGTGAAATGTACAAACCAAATATATCAAATGACCTTCTGCAGAGATGCATCTAATCCTCACAGTGTGAGAGGTTTCTTGTTGTGGGCTGCAGCGCTGTTGCAGATTTAAAACATTCAGCAGGTCTTACATGGACAAGAAAATGATTAATGACTGAAAAATACATAGCAGATGCCAGTGGGAGGATGGGAATTCACTACTTAATTACCAGTTAGAAGGGTTTAGACCTGTTTGAAGCTGCACTAATCTGTATTTCTGTATTTTAACCAGGCTGAAATGAATACATATATATATTTATATGTATAATGTAAAAGGGTTTTCCGCTCATGATAAGCTCTATGTAGCATTTCTGCAGCGTCCTTGAACCCAAGCTGTGATCTTTTGTGCTTAAACCTAACAGGATGTTAACGATGCACTTAATCATACGTTGCATCAGAGAGTTGGAACAAACAGACTTAGTGTATATGTGCGTTCGGATTGGAGGACGTCTTGTTTTAAAGATGGAAAACAACCGAGGCAACACCAGCAGTTGAGTAGGTTGCAATGGTTTTTGTGCAGACAGTTTTGCGATTCTTAAAAAGTTCGTTAGACAACATCAGAGGAAAAAAGTGTTCAGCTCTCCTCTCAGCAGGCGTCGTGACGTCTTGCAGGCCGGTTCCTGCAGTGAGTCACTGAATGTTTTGAAGCGGCGCCGACACTCGTATGTCCTGGAGATGATCCTTCAACCCTGCTGTGCGTTTTGATGAGGTTGCACCGTCATCAAAACTTGAATTGTTAGCAAACAACGGCAGGTAGAAATTAGCATATATGCAAAATAGGACTTAATGCCAGGCGCTGTGTTTTCAATTAAAGTCTGGTTTCCTTCTAGCAGAGCTCAGGGGGTGTGTCAGGCAGAGGTACAGTCATTATTTTATGAATTATGAGTCATCGACTTGTTCCCCACATGACACTGTGACTGAAGTTATACCTTTATCGAGCTGTTTCTCAAGGTAACGCCAAGTTTCATTCTCCGAATGAAAGAATTCTTCCTGTAGACACATTAATTGGTGCATTTTAATAAGCTACTTTAAGTTATGAAGCACTTTTAATAAGGTAAGTTGTTTCTTCAAGCCATAACATAATGAAAACATGAGTTAATGAAAGCCTGAACTGTTAAACATCCTTACTGTGCTCTCTCCATATATACGAGAGGATGACTTGTCCTGTGTTTAAGCCCGAACACGAGCATCACATGATCATTACCAGCCTTATCAGAATCATCATGATGTCATCACATGAGGTGCAGAAAGCAAGAGTAGAAAATCTGTTAAGGAAATAAAATGCACAATAAACGTCCCCTCTATTAGACTCCTAACACCCTGCGTGTTGCCTTCTTCACCCTCCTCTTCACCTCCCTCCTTATCTCCCCTTGCACCTGTTGGAGTTGTGTTTCCCTGTGAAATATTACAGCTCTTTACGGCCTTCAAACTTATTGTTTTGTACTTGCTGGCAGCTACAGTTGCACGCGCTCCTCCGGGGGCCCGCGTACACTTCCACACACCTCGGGTGACTTACAGTGTGATAGCCGTGTTATTACAGCCGGATAATGTTATCACTTAATTAATACTTTGTCTAGATGTCAAGGTGAGGGGGGGATGTTCCCGGGCAAAGTGCCGAATAAATCATTTGTATTCTGTCCACTTATTTAGATGCATGTTTTCCTCTTATCATTTCAATACATGCTTGTATTATGATACCCCATGAGGGTGTTCTGAGGAGACGACGGTCGTCTCTGGTCTTTATAGAGGCGACAGTCCAGAGGGTTACGGGGGCTTAAAGGTCCGTCGCTGTGTGGGAATGGAAATGTGTGGGACACACGGGTATCTACAGCAGCAGCAGGCTGCAGCAGTGATTCATGGAGTAACACTAGCCGACGACTACTTAGCGTCTGGCTAGTGCTGAGTGTGTATGTGTCCAACTCGAACCGAGTGAAATTAATACTTAAATGCAACTATGGGAAGAAGTAGCAGGGAGATGCTATGATGTCCTGTTGCCATAACGATGGTGGCACCTGACACCTTTGTTGTTGGTGAGGAGAGTTTGGGTTCATATTCACCAGCATGGCTGACATGTATGAGCACATCACATATCCTGCTGTCGTTGCTTTACACGTTGAAGTGGAGACGACTTGCTACTCATAACCTTGATCCTTTTCCAAGAACAGACCTCCTCCAGGTATATTGTGTATTTGCAGACGTCACACAAACACACAGTTTGTTTGTTTGTTTGTCGGCCCGATATTACAGTCGACATGCTCAGCAGCAAGGTATCATTACGCAGCAGCTAAGCTCGTCTTAATATAGGGATTAATGTCTAGATAAGGATTTGTTCAGAATTAAGCCCCGGTGCATGGATGCTCATCTCTGCATGTCATCCCAGCTATGTGTACATGTTACACTCTGCACATGTGCAGCTATATTTACGACATGCTGGGGAGTGTTCAGAGCATTTCTCCGTTCTGACTGATAGCAATCAGCATGCATTCGGCTGTGAGTCATCCGTGTGTGTTGCAAACTGCTTGCACACACACACACACACAAGCACACACCAAGGTGGACTCTTCAAATCCCTGTTTGTTTTCTCCAATTCCACCGTTCCACCCCCACTCTTTCCCCTTCTCTGGTATTTGTTCTTTCGTGGCAGCGTTCTGACCCGAGTGGGTTTCTCTTAATACCGTCCTTTTTGTAAATAGATCGAGATCATATTTTGAAATTCAGTGAGAGTTTCCTGTATTTTTCCTTGGACGTGATATTCCCAGCTGAGCGCCGATTTTTGTCTGTGCAGTCAAGTCAGCAACTACTTTTGAAAGGATCGGTCAGTCAAGAGCGAGCTGATTTGACAAAAGCAGGAAGAAACGGAGGGAAATGCATTGATTTTTTTTTCAACCCTAACAAGATGAATTATCTGCATTCATGCTTCAAGACACATTCCCATTTTCTGGTGAGGAATCAGGGCCCGAGCGGCACTGTTTGCTGCATCTACTGTATCTGAATCAATTTTTAATTTTCCCTCGACAGCAGTCCCAGTCTGTGTCTATGCCAGCCAGGTTCATCCTCATTAACATCTACAAGACACTTCAGGGAACAATTTGTCATGTACTGTACATGTGTGGTGTGTGTGTGTGAGAGAGAAGACGCTTTATAAATCTACTGCGGTGTCTTACAGTTTGTAATGGAGATTTATTTATCACCTCTTGTCCTATCTATGCTACAGCTGTTGAGCAGCGACTGTAGATTTAACGAGGGACGGAAGAAAGACACATGTTGCCTTGTCATTAAAAATAATTTTAGATTATAATGAACAGATACAAAATTAAATTAATTTCGAATAATGTACTTATTTAATATAGTATTGTAGCATCGTGCCCTGGTTAAAGATAAGGATAATGATGGAGGCCAGCTTGGATGTGGAACTGTCTTCTTATTACTCTGGGGAATAAATAAGCTGCAACACACATCTTTTAACCTCATTAAAGGCACCTATATAAATACTCTAGACACATTGATAGTTCCTGTATACAGGAGTGTGTGTCCTCTAAAGCTTTCCCCTTCAGCACTGGCTAACTACGAGACACAGCTGCATTATTAGAGGCTTGATCGATGTCCATCGTTTGAAGATGCGCAGAGCTTTTTTGTGTGTAAACACCCCACAACTCCTTTAAATGGTTGAAGCCATGTTGAGTGTTTTTTCTGACAAATAGAGGAGCGGAGGGGCTCGATGGAGTATCAGAAGAAGACAATAAGCCTCAAATGTATAGTGACACATTCGGCAGCTACATGACAGCGTTTCTGTGATTTTGTCAGCCTGCAATTTACTTTTTCTGTCTCATATTGTCGACGTTGCTCTGAGAGGAATGCATTTGTCTCGTAGCTTGCGAGATGCATCACTTTCCTTCCTTTCCGCCCGATTACTCATCCTTTGCCATTTAGTGCTGAGTAGGGAGCCTAAAGTCGGCTCTGCCTTCCTCGACTGTGACGGCAGTGAAAGTATAACAATTTCTACATTGGTCTTTAAAACCAAAACTATCCAGGCTAATGCAGTTAAGCGTCAATGAGTTGGGCGACGTGTGTCTCATTCACAGGTGCATTTCATTGAGTGATGTTATTGCTTCTGTCAGGTATGAACGCGTTTAATATGTCAGTCCTGCACGTGCACACCGAAGCTCCTTGTTTTCATTCTCTAACATTTTATAAACGTGACAATTTGTGTCGCCCGTGACTTGTGGAAGGAAAAGCTGTTTGCATTTGCAGTTCCTAATCAGCTGCTGGTTTTAACCGTTTTCAAAGTCAGCGCCGTTCCCGGGCTGCGCGAGACAGTTGATGGCAATCAGATGTGGAGATAAATGGCTGCCATCCGGGGCTGTCGGTTTCCGTCGTGAGCCGGGGTTGTGAAGGTTGACACTCGCGGATGGTGAAGTAAACACACAGCGTGCCCTTGCATGCAGAATAGAGGACGCCGCCTGCCAAGTGTCGGCTCTGCCAGCGTCGGATCTCGACTGAGTATTCAAGAAACGTGCCATATCAGTGTGACTGTGAGTGTGAGTGTTTATTAGAGAGACATCACACTGTTATTATTCTGGTGTGTAGCTGCCCGACAACTGAGAATATCAATGCTTGTTAATGTGGAAAAAAAACTGTCAAAATGTCTGAAATCTGTTGCTTAAAAATTGTCAAAATGTTATAAAAATGTAATATTAAAAGAAACTGCCCTAATAACGTCACGCCATCCCACTTCTGCATTAACAAGCAATTAATTGATAAAAGATGCCGCCGACTTTTAACATAAAATGTGATAATAACCGTCATTTTGAAGGAGTATTATGACACCAATAAAATAAATTGCTTAAATAACGAAAAAAACTTATGAGGTCATTTCGCATTTCATGACTTGTACAGTTTCATTACATTGTGAGCTTGCGTGCGAGGACGTTTTTATCACACTCCAGGCGAAACATTGGTGATGAAGAGCGCTGAAGTCGCGTCAGGCCGCAGTGGTGACCCACTGTGAGAGTCAATGTCAGGTCACCGATGAAGGGGAATGGATGGAGTCGGTGTCATCGCTGTCACTCGGGTCTGGTACATCATTAGATTGAGTTATTGGAGCGACGACTCACCAGGGGTGACTTAGTTCTGGGGCTGCAGTCAAGACCTCCTCACTTAAGTCCAGTACAAGATACATACATATAGACTTACATATCTATAACAGCTCACAGCACCTTCAAGAAGGAGGAACATCTCTCCTGTCTGCTGTTCCTATGTTGAAGAGTTTGATAACAGCAGATGGAATATATGAAACCAGACTGGACATCATGGAGGTTGCACTTGTAGATGCTGGTGATGCTTCTGCATCTAAATGCCATGATAAATGACTTTCTGACTCCCCGGCCGTCCTATAATGGATTATCCAGCTGAATGCAATATCATTGTTATTCTACGTGGCTTGTGGCGGGCGAATGTGTCCAAACTATGTGACGTGCATGCTCTGATGCATGGACGCCCGTGTGTGCGTCTGTCAACCCCTCCCGGGTTTGCTGCACTCTGAGGGGCATGCAGTGAGTTAAAATTGTTGCAGTGAGCTGCCAGGAAGTCCCAGTCATTCAACCTCTGCTCCAGCTACACCTGTCCAGCTATGATAAATCTTTCCTTCTCTCTCTCTCTCTCTCTCTTGCGCGCTCTGTTTCCATCTCACTCCACTGCTGAGAAACCCAAGGTGACCTAAGCAAGGACAAAGTGATTTGAATTTCTCTCTCAAAAGCTTCACAGTCTCTCTCTCTCTCTCTCTCTCTCTCTCTCTCTCTCTCTCTCTCTCTCTCTCTCTTTTTTTCTTTTTTTTTCTTTTTTTCTTTTTCTCT
>CAAKHC010010715.1:101443-151045 GCA_901007825.1 Macroramphosus scolopax
CCCTGTCCACTTTTTTCTCTCCCCCGTCATCATAGTCAACAGGGAAACCAAAGTGTTCCCACACCGCAGATCTGAATGAGGCTAGCGCCTCATCAAACTTTTCTCTCGCACTCTCCTCCACTCCTCCGCTTGCCATGATGACTTTTGTTTCCTGACTCCTGTGGGCTGCGGCTCGGATTTCACACACACAGGCGGTAGGGGGGGGGGGGCCAATGATTGGATGTCTACTCGCGGGGCGGGGATTTCTACAGCACAGAGTGCTTGCTGTAGTGTAGGCACAGTTCTGCCGGTCAGTGTGGCCAGCTGTAAGAAATTCTCTGATTGCGAACCGAAAGATTGCGGTTCATAAATGCGTATTGAACCGTGCATGTCGTACCGTACGGTTCGGTTAAAATCCGTGAACCGCGGCACCCCTACTGCCTATGTTTTAAATCTAAATCAGATTATACTAATGCAGGCTGATTTAAGCTGTTTAAACCTGCGAGGCCTTTACAGTAGTCTCTCTTTTTCTAACTGTGCCTCACAATCAGACGCTGCTCCTTTTTCCGAGCTGAAATAACTAACAGATTTTCAACTGCACCATTAAACCAAAATGAACCCTTAGAATATTACCATCCCATTTGAATAAGACTTGTATTTTTCTGGGTTTTATTCAAGCTGAGAGTCTTGACTTTCTTTTTTACTCAGACATTAAATACGAAATACGGGTCCAATATTTACTTTTGTTAATAGACTGAGGACCTGCCACTCGTCTCCTAAAGGGGCGGGGCCCTGATGCATCTGACACGGATGCAGCACTGTCAGAGGCCACATCATCTCTGACTCGTCTCTGCTGTTAATATTCCAACTCTCTCACTAGTTTTGAGGCTCTAATCCCTAAAAACATGCAATGTTACCTTTCCTTTGTTATTTATCATCCTCACAAAAAAAACACCACCCTTATCCTCAGTTTTGCCCTGTCATGACAGAGTTTTGTTTGCTTGATGGCTGATGCAGGAAAAAGCTGTTCTGCTTTTATCTTATCATCGATTTTAGCGCACGGCACACAGATCACAGCGTGAACGCTGAAAGTTGAGAAAAACATGATCTGATCCGGTATCTCCGGGACTGCCCTCCAGTGCTTCCCTTCTGACAGGAAAGTCAATGTCTGTTGCTGGCTTCAACTTCTTGCAAGCGTTGCCGAGGTATGAGGTGCTGCAGGGCTCTGATCTGGGATTGTTTCCTCTTAATTTATTGCCTTTGGCCCACATGATCAAACAGCAGGATTTCATTGCTATGCAGATGATACTCAGCTGTACTTGTGAGTTATCTCTCTGCACAATTGCCTCGCTGTGGATTGGATGGCAGACAATGTTATACAACTCAACTCTTCCCAAATGGAAATCCTCATTATTGTCACTATGCAAACATCTGCCCCCCCTCCCATAGACCAGCTAGTGTTCCACCTCTCATTGTGAACCATCTCATGATGTGTAGCCTTGTGCTCTCCTTCATCCTCCGCCTTCTTCCCTCCTTGCGTGCATCGTAGCATTCACATGGGCCGTGCCTTCGGGTCCCTATAGGGAACACGCCACTCACAGAATAGCCTTTTATATGGCTGAATGTCCTAATGTGTGTACGGCCATCCATTCATGCTTACATGTGTGCATATGTGTCTTCTTTCATCGCGTTCACTAACGTGTCTCTTAGCTCAGCGGGCTGGAAAGCCTGCAGGGTTGATGTGATGTATGAGGAGATGATGCAGGTCTTTATGTGCTTCGTGATGCTTCAAGAATGAGTCCCCGTGGGAAAACTAACCAGTGGGTTCAGGAGTGGGTCGCTTTCTGTAGGACGAACTCCAACTTCTCTTACAATACACATATATATATATATATTTATGAGGGGCTGAGATAAACAGAAAACATATAGTGCATGAAAAGCAACCACTTTGAGATGAGAGAAAACCACTTCAAGGCCAAATTTCCTATCAGAATATAATGAAGCTGGAGCTCAGGGTATAAAACATTCTACTTAATGCACCAGCACTATAGCTACTTTCAGAAAAGCGAGGGCTGAGGAACTTTTTAAGTTGATAAATTAACATCACTATTGTTTGACCTAACTCAACCTCAGACGCACTATATTAAAAGCTGCAGCGCTGACGTTTGTCACTGACTGCTCCTTTCTCTCATTAGTCACCCTCCTACTGTGTACATTTTCCTTTTTACTCAATACTGTTGGGCCTGTTTCCTTATCATTTGTTCTCTTGTGGAAGGTGGAAATTCCTTTAGCAGGAAGGGGACCTTTTTTTTCTTTCTTTCCATTTGGTCACAGTGAATAAACCAAAACCAGCTTACATTTCCTGCAAAATTGCAAAAGTATAAAGATACATTAAATTATAGGCTTATTGTACTAACTGGTCGCTGAGGGGGAATTCTGCCTTTTTGCTGTCTTTGAGGTTTCACTAGGTTCACTCTTTGGAAGGTATTATTTTAGACTTTTTGATCTTACTAGATCTCTAGCTAGACGGGCACCCAGATAACGCTGACCTCCACCGGGGTCCACGTAAAATTTCCTTGGAGCTGTTGTTGAAATATCATCAATCTTCCAGCCATTGGTTTACTGCAGGTGTCTTGTCATACACGGAAGAGTGTAAAGGTTAACAGCTTAACTTTCATTTTTGAGTCATTTTTCAATGTTTTTTTTTCTCCATCTGACGCTTTAAAGCTGTTAAATCATCTATATGCAACCATTGATCCATTTTAGATGAGAGGGATCTCCCCTGCCAACCTACAGAACAGGTCGTATGTTTCTTCCCAGCTCATCAGCCTCTAACCTCCTCAATCAACAGCCTGCCGACAACCCCAGGAGTCAAGCACCAGAAACTCACTACTGGAATTTATTACCCACGTGCCAGTGTGCCACTGCATTGCAGAGGAGAAAGAGAGTTGAGATTGTCTACCGTGGTTCACTCAGCTCTGCCTCGGAGCAGGCGTTCAAGTTGCATGAACTATGTAACTCCGCTTCACCCAGTCGGGGTCCAAATGCTAATTTTTTTGGGGCTTTGAGTGAGCAAAACTTTGCTCCAATCCTATTTCGTTGTTTTTCACCCCACTTGCAAACGGAACATACACTCACAGACTCATGTGTACCAACACACTGTGTCAGAATGCCACTAGAAGATGAACAACAGCAGGATCCTTACAAGTTCAGAATTAGGTTTAGTACACACACACACACACACACACACACACACGTACACACAGGAAATTAAAGAAGTTGCCCACTTTGATAAAAAAGAACCTGAAGCATTCAGAAAGCCCTCAATCAATTCACAATTACCAAGTTCATTTAGCTCCTGCACACTTGAAAATGCTCAGCGACCAGGATCAATAAACACACACACACACACACACACACACACACTGCCATCAACCAGGTGTGCGCTCACATTTCTCTCCTCCAGGGTTGCATGATCTACTGGTGTAATGTTGAACGGCAGAAGCTGGTGTGGTATGTTTCCGCCGCAGCAGGCAGATGAAAGCGCCGATCAAAGCCTCCCTCCTATTATATGCTCGTTCAGATCCTCTGCATCGAACTATTCCTTTGTTAAAACTATTCCAAAATGTCAACCTCGTATTTCTAAAGCAAGTTATATTAATACAATGATGAATATTATCGAATACAAATTTAAAAAGTGCTTCACATAAAAAACAAAAATGACAAAGTTAAAGTTAGACGGGGTCTGAGGTATTAAAAGATATTAAATATTATGCATTCACAATCCAGCAATCCAGTCTTTATTTACCTAACAGAGCAGGTGATCCAACATCGCACTGCATGATGTAAGTGACAATCAGTGGAATTGACAGAGAATTCAATGTATGTGAATTTGCATAATCATCAGTCAACCTCCACTTTATGCAAATGAGGTCATTCCAGCATATGGCGGTTGACTCACGATATCCTAATCAAACTATAAAACTACGCCGATCAAATATGAAACCACCCTACAATGTTTTCAGGAACATTTTAAAAATAAAGAATGTTTGTGACCCCGCCGCCATGTTGGATATGAACTGCAGTGTTTCTATGTCGCACCTTTGGACGGTTGATTCTATTCTACCATAATCATGCCCAGAGGTCGGCGACTCCAGTGGTCCGATGCTTCTAGGTTCCTTTTCTGATTCCGTTCAGTGCGTCTGCACCAATCAGAATAATTAAATGAATAAATGCATAAAAACAAGAAAAACTCCAATCAAAAGCCCTTTTTATAAAAACAACAGACAGCTCGTCTGATTCTCCACGGAGGGTTATTCCATAACTCCCCTACCACCTGCTGTCTGGAGTCTCGCCTTGGGAACCGAGAACAACTGTTCTGCAGATCTGAGAGTAAAAACAGGGGTATGATAGAGCCTCGTGATTAAAAGAGAAGAAATCAATTCTGCAGCAGTCAGTGCTGAATACCACAGGAAACCAGCGCAATGAGGGGAGAATATGTTCCTTTTTCCAAGTTCGTATAAGAACAAACTTGTACTTTGTACCAATCTGAGGCAGTGAATGTATTTCTGCTGCAGTCTGGTAGATAATGAGTTAATCTTCAGGGGTTATATCACCGAGGGAGAGAAAAGATCTCCTCTTTGTGTCTTCTGTTGTATATGAGCTGAATGCATATCACTCCCATCCAGAAGAGCCTATCTGAATGAACTTTAACAACATCCTGCTTGGCATTAAAACATGATTCGATTCATGACGGCACAACTTGGGAATGTTCAACTTCATGCACAATATTTTAGTGTCCTTTTAGCATTCTTATTGCGACGTGTGATGTAATTACAGTAATGAATTGAAGCTGTTTTATCAAGCATAAAGGAATTAATGTTTTCTTAGAGGTCAGTACAAAACATTTACCCTGTTACTATAAGTACTAATTACCATGAGATGCTCAACACAATAGTGTTTACTTTGCACCTGAGATGAATTACATTAGCCTTTAGGTTTGTGGTTTGTCTGCAGCAGGCAGTGCATCTGTTTGAAAGCTATACTCTGGCATCAGAATGGCTGATAAGAGGGCAATACATAATTTTTATAAAAGAAGCTGCGATCGGTTGTTTTCTAGCCAGGCTGCACAGCTGGACCTCCGAATGCTTTTATCCTAATTACAAATCCGAACACAAGTTGAACCGGGAACCTTGAGCCTTTAGACCTGCTTGTTTGGTCGCCGAAAGCAAGAAAGAAAAAAACGGACTGTAATGAGACGGAGAAAAGAGGAGACTATTAAATAAGCATGTTAATAGATTGTTAGCAGAAAAGGGAGAATGAGGGCAGACATGATGAAAAAACACGAGGGATGAGAGAGAACCAAGCTCATCGATCTTCGGCGCAACTAATATTTGCCAGAAGTGATGGGCTTTCAGAAGTGCACACTGCATATCATTAAACCCACATGCTGGTTGTAAATAATAAAAATGAGTTGGTATTCAGCAGTGAGCGCTGCTCCCTTCTTCAACCCACTGTGCCCACCACACTGCAGTAACTTATTTGCATAATCAATCCTTTTCAATTCAGGAGTTTGCTTTCTTATAAACTCTCCGCAAACCACAGAACTTTGCTCTTAATTGTCCAAAGCTGTTCACAATGAAGAAGGCTTGAGTGACTTTAAAGAACATTTTGAATTCCACACTGGGGCTGTTAACATACTAAACTAACTGTACCTGTGCCACATTTTTCAAAATGATGTGTAATTGCTGCCTTTGTCTTTCAATGGCACTGTGTCGTTAAATGGCAGTTAGCTGATGCAGAGGAGAGAAAGTTGGCCTTGCTCCATGGTTACAATCCTGATTTCAATATAGCCAATGCTGCCCCAAGGGCAGAGTGTTGGTATTCAGTATTTAATAAAATAGGAATCACCTGAGAGGAAAGGTGCTCTGATCCAACACCGGGCTTAGTTCAAGGCTGTGTGTGCTTTTATTTTCCTCTTTAGGATTCAGCATTGTGTCCTTCAGAAATAACCATCAAATGCTAATACAGCACATGATGCTTCTTCGTATCCGAGCACCGGAAAGACACTCGCACACTGTTGACTCTCTGCAACGACTGGGCCATTAGAGAGGTAGATTGCTCACATGTCATTCTTATGGTCACTTCTATGATGCTGTCAGACACTCATAATTACAATCGGAGCACTTTTGCAGACGATTGCCCCGTAATTTATGTTGCGGTTATCACCTATATTGTTCTCGCTAAATACACTTACACTTACAATCATTTTGGTCCCCATGAGATATTTCCACTCTCCATACAAGGGGAAATACAATCCAGGTGGGAATTAATCAGAATTATCATTTAATCTCCTGAAGTCTGGTGTCAATGTAGCAGGGTCGTAGTTATAATATATATTGGGTATTTATTGGGGGGTTAAAATGCCAGCCCCTTTAATACAGATGTAATAAAAATGGTTTATAATGAAATTGCGCCTTTGGGGGATGGTTTGGAAAATCTGATGACTCGCTAGTAATAGGAGATCTAAACTTGAAGAGGGAAATTGGGTCCGCAGAGGTGAATTAATTAAGTGAAGAAAGCCTGGCAGGCAGGTTGCGATGATCCCCTGGTGAATATTCGGTTTGGAGATCTGGTTCGCACACTGCAGACCTGGAGTTTGATTACTGGTGTGTGAGCTTGATTGCAGAATGAGTTACAGGTGAGAGAGACCACAGAGCAGAGCACAGACACACAGACACAGACACAGACACACACACACACACACACACACACACACACACACACACACACACACTCGCAATAGGGAGGGAAAGATGGACGAGGAGGAGACTTAGAAAAAATATGACAGATATACCACATAAGCAACATGTCAAGCCAAAACAATCAGTTGAAAGATGGTAAAATCAAGCAAGAAATGTTTTTATCACCACAAGAACCTTCTTTGTCATCACACCTAGTGAGCAGCTTTAAAGGTGCTATGTGAAAGAATTGGCCAACGTTTGAATTCACATTTAAACCAACAGGGGCCAGAATATCACCGGAAAGTTGAGGTTTCCACCCCAACAAGGGAATACTTTTCCTAAGCTAGGGGTTGGAGTGAAGTGCGAGTATCCCCGGGTCTTGTAAAATGAAACATCATGTCGGGTTCTCACTGGCTGTGTGAGCAGTGGGTGTGTTAGCGGAGGTTGTTGATGTTTATTTGGGCGTCCATGCTAACGGATGAGACATCTGTGGCTAGCCTATTGTTACCGCTGAAATATGCAGTGAAAAGATCGAGGGTCTGATTTTCTGTTTACCTGTTTTAACCCTTCACCTTTCTTCACCTTGTCTATGCTGTATATTAATGACGTGCTCTGAAATAGATTATAAGATGTGAAATCAGTGTAGCCAGAGGACAGCTGGCCCCGGGCAGCGTGAATACCTCGGGGCAAGAGAGGCGCACTTATCGTGTGAACTCAACGTTAGCTAGGCAGGTGAATCCGTGCGGCGTCAGCAGTTATGCCGGAGCTGAGCGGGGCTGCTGTGGTGAAGAAGAATTTACCAGTCGATTTACGCTCCAGCCGTCAGCTCAGAGTAGAGCTGCGTCTCTGCTGCTTCGATGACTTCATCACCTCCTGAGGTATAAAGTGATATTATCAGAAGGGACGGACTGGCACTCGCCGGTTAGCATGCTAACGTCAGTTAGTATCTCTGTGAGTCTTTGCCAGAATGTCAAAACTGTTATCCATCACATTCTGTCTATAGTTTTAATAAGTTTGTAATATGTCAAACTGAATTTAAAGTCAATGTTGGCTTTAAAGCCGAGGTTCAAGGTCTATTTGGCTCTTTCTATGGGTTTAATGATCCCTCTAAGCGTGTTTCCAGGACATTAGCTGCATTAATGTTAGCTCTGTATGGTTGAATGCTAAATGGTAGCAATTAACAGCTTAACTGTCAATGTCTTGATAATATTACATATCTGTTGCGTAAAAGAGAGATATGAGTTTATGTGAAGGGGACGCCATGCGTGACAAACATTTCCCTGTCCCCGGATATACATGTACATTTGCCCATTTGTTTAATTAAACAGCTTGAACTAGTCATCATCCGACCGGGCTTGTTCATTAAACCACAACAACAGAGTGCCTCTTTGATTTATGTGGCTCGTAGGTTCATTTAAATTAAATTGGGGCCTCCATTTCCCAGCAGCCGTGACTTTGCATGTGTATGCAGGATATGAAAACACCCCTTGATCATTCGGGGTTCAAGTGTGTGTGTGTGTGTGTGTGTGTGTGTGTGTCTGTATTGCAACTATTGACCCCCTCCGTCACACACACGCCACCACCAGCATTTCCGCACGACACTGTATATGAAATGCTTTGTTCATCTTGTTAATATGCCGCATCTAACGACGCGTATGAAAAGCAATCAGGAAGGCAGCAGAGGATCTGCTTCAGGAGCAGCGTTAATAACTTATAGGGAAGCGGGAGATTGCACAGCCCCCCCCTGGCTCCACGCACACGTGGCCACAGACACACAGGAAATTCACAATTTGCTTCATTGATCCATCATCATTCATCATGCTATTTCCCTTCATACTTTAGTTGCCATGTATAACATGAGGGTTTAGTTCAGTCTGGAAACACCTGCACACATCTTTTGTGTCGGGTGGAGTTTCGTCATGTTCATATTCGTTAGTTGGTTTGCTTCCTCTGAACAAAGGACATTCTCTCCGTCTGCTTTGTGCACATATCTTCTTGCAGTTCTCTGCATATCCTTGCGATCACTGCACGCCCTCCAGGCTGCAACCCGGCTATGTAGTGTGTAGAAGCAGCTTGAATAATTTACAAGATGCCCATTTCAGTTGAACTCACTTTCACACCTTCTCAGCAGCAACAGCTTGATCGCTGCGTGTCAACCTCCATTCATGCCTGATGACATTTGATGGGCGATCTTGTAAACACGGTTAAATATAGTTGACACACTTATGCACTTATGATAGGTTTATGATATAAATGCAAAACATCACTTAATTTATTATCGCCTCGACCGATTGTGGATCGCTCGGTCAGCAAAAAATCCTAAAGAGGAAAAAACCCATGTACATAATTTATGTCAAGCACAGGCCTCAGACAGCAAGGCTGCTTTGCTGGTTAAAACAATGATTAACAGCCAATATTATTCTGTCTCTGGTTTTCCTCTGAGCAGACCCTGCATGGCATAACCTCACTGCAAGAGTATTCAATTCATGTACACAGCTTGCAACGCACAGTCAGTTGTAATTGTATTGTGATTTTAATTTGATTTTTAAACAAGCTTTGGTCAGCTATTTCAGTCGTTAATTAGAATATTCATTAGTCTGCAGATTTGTGCCGCTCTTTAGTGCTCCATCACTGCTTCAGTCTTAAAGTGTTATTTCTTGACTGAAGCCCAAGCAGCTCTCCAGGATGGCTAAAAGCTTTTCATTAATACTGTTTTCCTTTAGGCTAGTTTGTGCTTTTTTTTTTGACCATGTGATCCCCAGCAGCTGACCTTCAACTTTGCAGTGCTCATGCCGTTCCGTTATCCTCATTCTCACGGCGTTAATTAACAGAGGTAGCGCGCTTTGTGGCTTGAGAATGCATGGGGACGTGCATGCTGTGCTCTCCCCAGCTGGGTTTTGACTGATACGGGCAAACAAGGCATGACAGGTTCTTCCAAATTGAAATGTCAGCCATCACGTTAATTCCACGGAATCAGTGTAAAGAGTGAACGAGGGAGAGCTGGAGAAAAAGAGAAACAGGGAGTTTTTACAAAATCCATGAACCCCTTCTGCCTTCCCCCTCCTGATTTTTCATTTCCAGCATCTCCAATTATTCCACATCGCCATCCTCTGCCGTTCTAACATCCTACCTCTCCGACCAGACGCTCACCACCCTCTCTCTCCCCCTCCCCCTCCTGTCCTCTCTCTCTCTCTCTCTCCCTCTCCCTCGGTTTCAGTGAGATGAAGCAGGAGCTGGCAGAGGAAGGCAGCAGATGCTCCATCCTCTCCAAGCAGCACCGTTTCAACGAGCACTGCTGCATCCGCTGCTGCTCGCCCTTCACTTTCCTACTCAACCCCAAGCGCCAGTGCCTGGACTGCCAGTACAACGTCTGCAAGACCTGCTGTACCTACAGCAAGAAGGACAAAGCCTGGCTGTGCTCCGCGTGCCAGAAGGGCAGGTTAGTATTTTCACACACATTCACACAGGCGGCGGGAACAGAGTAACAGAGGAATGAATGGGGACTGGAGATATGAGGGATGGAGTGAGTAGGTATATTGGCAGAGAAATATTTGGGATTAAAAATACAATAGGGACTTTTATATTGGAAGAAGAAGAGTGTTTAAAGAGGACGTGTGAGGGAACGAAGTAGGTGACAGATGTGAGGGGGAAAAAAAGTGAATTGACTTTGACGGACTCAGCGCTGCAAGGATGGGTGTTTAAGATGTTTCATTACTTATCTTAATATCCAGTATTTATTTCTAATTGATTGCTTTTATTATTCGTACTTGTACAGCGGTGTCGAGTGGGGATATAGGGGCCACTGTGGTAATGAAAAAAGGGGGTAGAGGAGGGGAGGATGGGAAACATAAGAATGTGCACTGCTTGAACGCGAAGGGGAGGATGAAGAACGAGGCATGTGTCCTTTTCTTTAAAGAAACCCGATTTTTTTTCAAATGACTCAGATTTCTTGTATTATGAAAAGTAATCTCTGTGGTCTTGATATTTCACATGTACATATATTCTACTACTCATTTCCTCTGCTTATACAGTACAAATCCTCCTGCCAGGGGAAAGAAGGGGATTTAAATTCATCATTAATAGAACAAGTGAGAACAATCTTCGGAGCAGAAGTGACAGCTGGTTATATGCATGGATGTGTGGTACAGAACTGTGTCTATTATGGCTGTTTTTGCATGCATGACTGTCCAAAGCCTTGGGAGTTGTTTTAGTGCCCCGACTCACCACTGGATGAATAACAGGCTCGCTCTGTGCAGGGTGGGGTGTCAGAAATACTGTTGCGCTGGAGTGGTTGAGTCAGTCTCTGAGGTGGATTCATATGTTTGTATTGGAATCAATTGCCGGCTTGAAATATTAGACGTGAATATGCGTGATGCTTGAATCAAGTATGAATGAGTGTATGTGGCATTGGCATTGGCACACCTATGTGTTCCCACTTTTCCCACCCCCTGCTGTTGGGTGCTAATGTGACATGATATTATATATTTCTGCCGGCGTGATTCATTTTCTTTAATATGCATTACAACAATACAGACATCAGAGAGGCAGGTGGGTGTGTGTGGTTGCATTTTTGACTTTCTGCCTGCTGGTGTGTGTTAAGGTGGAGGAGGACAGGATCACAGAGCATAACAAAGCTGTCCAAAAATGTGTTGCCCCTCCGCTTGGCCTTATTTCCCCCTCAATCCCCTTGCAGCGCCTCTATCTGACTTCCATTGATTTTTGTCGGTCTTTGTATTGAGTTAGATACGCTGCCCTGAGTCCTGGTGTATAAGACAGGAGGGAGGAGTCGGAGCTGGGGAGACAGCGGAAAGGAGGAGGGATGATAGCAGTCGAAAAAGAGGTGGCATTGATCATCTTTCCCTCACGCCCTCCTCTGTTCCTTTCCCTCCATGTCTCTGTCTGTGTGCCCTGCTGGGGGCTCGGTAATGTTCTCATTAGGGGTTTAGACTGAGTCACAGATGGGCCTGATGTCACAACATTGCTGTCTACCAGCTACATATAAATATACTTTTCATTAGCGCATTAACCAGGCTTAAATCTGGTTTTAGCGTGAATTACTCTCTTTGGGTGGAGTCGTGTCTAAACAGTGATTGCAGTGACAGCTTGCACTAGTGTCGGCTTTAGGTGGGAGAAGCCCAAAGTATTATTTTGAAAATGAATATTACTGTATATTCGAATACAGTCAGAAGAAATAGGAGTTTGATTCTAACTGGAGTAGGATTTCTGGGAATGAACCTACAGAGATGAAGAGGATCCGTGCAGTGAACCCAGTTCACACTATTATGTGTGACAACGTGATCACATCTTTTTTTTAATCACGCACGTCACCTGAGCGTATTATTGGTATTCTAGTGAATCTCAATGTAAAATCCGAATCGAAATTAAAAAGTAACAGACAGCCAAATGGTCTCACCCACATGCACAGACTATCCATCATCATTCACAGTAGCACGGCCGGGCTGCTCACAAGTGTGATCCCTCTCGGGAGAGCAGATTTGTAGTCACTGCACACATGACACAGTCAAAGGATAAAGTTACCCCCCCCCACACACACACACACACGTATGGGTGCTCATAAGGATGTATGGATACGAGCAAACAGACAAGCATTGATTATGTGTCAGTGATTTCATATTTGTTCACCAAGTCCACCACTGATAAATGTTTGTGTTGATGACAGATGGCATGAAGAGCAGCTCACAACACATTCTTAGACTTGTAAAACACACACACACAAAGACACACATACACGCACCAGACAAAGCTTTCCCTCCTGAGCCAGTGGGACAGGCATGATCATTTGCAGTCTGGTTGGATTAGGCGCCCACAAACAGCGCACACACACACACACACACACAAACTCGCCACACACCGGTGCTTCAATAAGATATGTGGAAACGGAAAAGTCATTTTTTTTTTCTTCTTGTTTTGGCCCTAAGCCCCAAGCAGTGAGGAAAATGTTAAAGGGAAAGAGCAGATGATTAAGAGAGATGAGAGTTGGAGGTCAAGAGGAGGGACGACGAGGGGGGGGTTGGAGTAAGGCACTAAGAGAGGGAATGACAGAGGAGTGACCGGACTTAATTAGCTGAGAGGGGAATGCACATTCTTGCAAAATACCATTAAATTTTTTACTATCATTTTATTCTTCATTTCATTCTAGCATTTTCCACATTTACAATTGAGCTACTTCACCTGTCTGTGGTTGATCTGCAGAATCTGGGTGTCTGAAATGATGTGCCTTCATATGCTGTATATATGTAGAGAGAGAGAGAGTGTGTGTGTGTGTGTGTGTGTGTGTGTGTGTGTGTGTGTGTGTGTGGGTACACTGACATAGCAATACACTAAGTGACAAACTGTTCTCCACATTTTATAGCTTCCATAATCCCACCCTAAAAAGCCCGACTGCGTGGAGATTATAGCATCTGCCGCTGCCTGACCTGTACAGTAATGCATAAAAAACACACACACATATACATAAACAGCATGTGTACGTCGCATAATCAGGTGCACGCACAATCACATGGCAATTTAATTCCGTTAATCTACATTTTATGCCGACGAACTCCTTGACACAAAGCCGTTCCCCTAAAACACCCATGCGCTTTCAGAGCAACTGCAGCTGTAGTGCGACGTTAACTGAAAGTCATATTTTAGATGTAAACGTAAATTAAGCAAGTTATGGCCCTGTCATGCTGGTGTAAAACAGAAGCCGACACACACACACACACACACACACACCACACATTAAATCTTTCACATGCGATAGCTGCCTTCCTTGTTCGAAAGGCCAAAGCAGAAACAGTTTCGCTCCAGCGGGCCTCGGGGCACGAGCTCGGAAGGACATAAAAGCCTAAGTAGTTGTAGTGGTAGCTCGGTAGCGTGTTGTTCAACCGCACATATGCACACTTTCACATTTTATAGGTATCACAAAAATGTCACATCTATTTATTGCTACCAGAAGCAGCTCCTGTCACTTAACACTTAATAGGATTCAGATTCCAGACGAGTTGTCTGCATTAGAGGAGGTTTTGATCAGCATCATTTAAGGCTACAGAGGTGTCTCTTGTCTTATCAGTTGTCTTCACAGTCGACCAGCAGGTATCTTAAGGTGATTGGGAGCAAGTTGTGCACCTTTTTTAATTATGTATTTCAGCATAACAAAGTCATTCCAGAACAGCAGCAGCAGTCAGTGTTGGTTAATAAGACTCCGGTGATATGAAGCTGCCAGACAAGCACCTGGGGCGAGGAGAGGAAAAGAGACACGGAGGGATCTTTTCCTGTCCTCCTTGCAGGAGTATTTTTATCAGTGCTGGTGAGTAAGTCTAGTCCTTTAGACAGGGAGGGTGTGCCCTACAGCACCGTGCTGCAGCCTCCACAGCGTCTCAACTCAATAAAGCATTTACATGTCTGTGTCTTTTTCTGTCCTACAGTTTCTTCCACCTGTGTTTTTCCTGCTTCCGTGTGTAGAGAGAAATGGGAGGAAGACGAGAGGAGAAGAAGCTTGAGGGACAATGTGTTTTCTTCCCATGCAACAGCTCCGGTAGATGAAGAATGCAAGTCCCGTTTGTATTTAGCATTAGCAGCATTAACAATTTGCACGGACTTATAAAATCCCCCGAGGCGACATCCGAAAAAGAAGTTTGTTTTTTTGTAGCCTTTTTTTCGGGGGTGCGATCAGGTGGTCTGAAAAGTCCCAGGAAGCTTTTCACGGCTTAAAACGATCCGAAGACTGTAGATAGCAGCTGAACCAACTTGCAGCCCATCATCCCTGTGAACCGCAGCCGGAAGAGCAGCCACTAATCACTCCCTCTCCTCTCCTCCCTCCATCCTCTCTCCACGACTTGTCTCGGGTCCAGCGCAGCTGACACAGGAGCCACCAGTCGATCGTAACTCTCGGTAGAGATTTCTGCACTGTCAGGCTCGACTGCAGACACGCACACACATGGAGAGAGTCGCAAGTTGTAGACACTGCCGAACAACATTCCTGCACACACACGCAGACACACACACTGGGGATTTAGGATCAGACATCTCCTGGTAGTCCTGTGTTAGCTTTGACTAAGACCCACTTAAGTGCCTTGCCCTCATTAATTGAAACATAGCCTAAATCGGAAACTGAATATTACTCGTGCATTTTGTGCAAGAGTCTCTTTTAAACTAATTACTGCTGAGTTCAGCCTCGAACCAATCTGTGTGTGTCTGTATTGCACAGTGCTTATTCTCTAGAGTATGTGTGTGTGAGTGTTCGCTTTTGGGTGAACCCTTGTGCTGCATATATAACGGAGTTACACTCTGTAGGGGAACGAGGTTCTACAGCAGGTGATAAATCACTGCTAGTCAGGTAAACATATTCGTACATAAACACATACAGAGAAACACAAGTAGACTAAAGGAACCGGGAATGTTCTCTCTTGTGGGTATGTGAATTCTTGTCAGCTGTGTGAATACAGCGTGTTCCTCTGAGTCATTTCTGTCTCCCCCCCGACTTCACCGGTCGTCCTAACCAGCTCCCAGCCTCCTCCCTGTGTGTGCACACAGGACTGGGTGAGACTGAATCAGTAACACCTCTGATCTGAACACCACTCCAGGTCCAGTTGTGAACCCAGTTTGCTATAAGAAGCTCAGTCTGCTATTCCTGCGATGTGCACCTGCAGGGTAATTCCTGTCATTTGATGATGAAGGAAACCGGCTGGCGTGTAAGAGCACTCCACGTGAATGGGGTCATTTTGTGGCTCGCAGTGCCCATGCAGCCGGGCCCGCAGCACAGAGGTGATTGGAAATCTCATGATTCCTAAATCGGTTTATGCAGTAAGTTGGCTAGTGGATCAGAGCAGAAGCTAAAGCTCTTGTTGTTTTTTATTGTGGGTTAGCGGGATTGGAGACAGAATCTGTTTGCGACAGAATGAAGCAGGTCCACTCAAAAACCTTTAGTTTTTGCAGCTCGCAGCGGCCGAACACCCGACTGTATCATTTTTATGTCTTTTGTGTGGTGATTGCAGCACTCGCAGAGCAAACAGAGCAGTTGCTCTGCCTCTCTCATAAATACACGAGTGGCTTTACATTGGAGTTAATGGACAGGCTGCTGTGTCTCATACGAGCAAGAGGGCGCCTTCTAGTAACAGACACCAAGAGCTGTGAACAAGCATCTCTATCTGACGACCTCTGATGAGAACAGGCTTGATTACCAAGTGAGAGTAAGACACAACCACTTTCTGTAATTCCTTTGAATTAACTTTCTCTCTTCTCTTCTGTTTGACCCGACTCTCATGCTAGGAAAATATAAAGCAACGTTTCCCTGATGGTTTTTTGAAATCATCAACTTTAATCCATCTGCATTACAAAGGAAAAGCCTTGTAGCTTAATACCTGATTTACTCAAATAGAAATTTTAATGTACGCACTGGGTCTTTATTCCCTCTGATTCCTCCGCTCCCCACACCATTGGCTCTGGGCTACAACGGCTGGTTACTGCAGATGTGATCTATCAAAGCATCTCCAGCGTGGGAGGCGCCCCACAGCGCAGCAAGTCATGTCTCGTATCCTGGTGGGCTTTAAGCCACCTGCCAGGAGAGGATGCAACTCTATGACTGGCACATCAATGAAGTGGACCCTTGCTTTTTGATTACAAATTAAGTTCGGTGTGTTTAAGTAAAGGTTTATGTCACTTAATTCTAATCCCTTCCCTTCTAATCCCCCCTCTTTTTTTAATGCAGTGATAGAAAGGCCTTGAATGATCTCCCTCTCCCTCCTCTCCTCATCCCTCCCTCAGGCAGATCATACTGTCTGATCTCCTGCCACTGTGAACTCTCTGTACCTTGAAAGAAATAATATATAGGCACTGCAGCAGTTTTTTTTTCCACTCATTGCACATTCCTCCCTCGTCAACCCAAGGTTTTGCTTTAATATAAGAGATTTGTCTTTCTAATATTTCAGTATTTCCTTGTATGCTGAATCTGAAGTTTGGATTAGTTTTCAATTAGGTGTTTTAAGGATATTACAGACTTTACGGAATTACTCTTTTAAAAAAAAAGATCAATGGGGATTCGGATGAGAGGCAATTCTCCTCTGCTTGCATTCGCTTGTTGTTGGAGTTCCCAGAAGACAATTCATGTAAAACACAGAGTTTCCCAGATGTGGCTGATCCAATGCTGCGTCATGATGTGCATTATTTCTGAGATGAAACACACACACAGGAAACAGTGACTGTGTACGGCATCAACTTTGAGGAAGAATTTCTCAGTGAGACACTGTAAAAAGAAAAGTAAACTATAATTACCACACTGTAAGAAATGTCAAGTTATCTTTAAAAGCTGTAGAAAAGAAGTCAAATAAATCCCGTGTTAAATGGTCTATTTCATATCGCATGATTCTAAATGGTTCCACGTTTTAGTTTCATTATGTTTCACCCTGAGCAAATCATTTAAGGAGGATGAACATACATGCTGAGAAATATAATACACACATCTCACACACGCGGACTTTATGTTCTGGGAAACGGGCGCCAGTGTAAATGAATAACAATTAGCCGAATATGCTAATGTGGGTATCGCTCCCTGTGCTGTGGGACTCCAGATGGTGTGTATGTACACACCCTTATTGCTCTCTTTCCCTCTGTGCTGCATATCAATGGTAGTGCATCGCTCCAGGCCTCTGTCTCGTCGCACCTCCTCTCCCATTTTTCAGCGCTTTCAATGAGGCTTCGTCTGTGCTTTGCTGCAGAGCTGTCTGCCCTTGTTTAGTCATGATTTTCCACCTGAGCGACGAGTGCTGTTAGATCTCATTAGTTTAAAATGATCTGATGTTATTAAGTCTCCCGGGCCTCTGGGACGAAGAGGTTGGTGCGGCCTTCTCCCAATATGCTTGACTTCTTGCTTTGGGAGTAGATTTTAATGATAGTAACGCCACTACCGGTTTCCTTATCAGTTCCTGGTCAATTTGCCTTCACAGGTTTGTACAACATCATTAAGTTGTCTTAGTCAAATAAAGATCTGCTTAGTCGACCTGCTTTATACTAATTTTATTAAAGCTTAATTAGGATGTGAAGGACTGAGCTGCTCGGTTGGGAAGCAGTAGCATTCATGCGTAGTGTCGAACAGATTCCTGGACAATGTTGATTAACCATTTACAGCTGGTTCTCAACTTAAAAACATTTCCACCCTTCCATCCCTACCTGTTGATCACATCGTCGACTTAATTTGATAATATTATCATTAAACCGGTGGAATGGAAAAAAAAAAGCTCTGTGCTTTGAAGCTGGTGGCCGTGGAGGTGCCACAGGATCAGCATGCAGTTCTTATGCCAGATCAATGACAACCAACACCCCCCCCCCCCCCCCACACACACACTCTCTCTCTCCGTCACTCTCTCTCCGGCTCCGAGCTCGGGAGGCACAGCGTTCTGATTTAAAAACCAGATTCAAGCAGCTGTTCATATCAATGGGCTGCCAATGGGACTGATTTCAAAAAGGCAGGGAAACACACACACGCGCACTCCCAGCTTAAACACACACATATGAAAACACTAAATGAGTTCACAGAACCTCACGAGTGCTCACATTCACACACACACAAACGCGCCACTGCGTGACAGGCATAATCATCCCGTCCTCTTCAGCAGCGTCCTCTACTCAGTGAGTGTCGAACACTCACTGACCCACTGACCGACTCACTGACTGTCTGACTGCTGCAATGGACGGCTGGCTGCTTTCCTGCTTCTCGACATTTATTCGAATATAACCGTTTAAACATTACAGGATTCGTTATCTGTGTGTTTAAGGGCGTTTCGGGACAAAAGCGTCTTCATCAGCATTTGTTTATGAAGGGCGGTTGGTTTGAGAAAGGTTAGTTCAAGAAGGCTTCCAGGTGGAACCCGAAGAGGTTTGTCTTCATCCTTCAGCGAAAGATGGCCAGTGATAAAGACTTTATCACCCTCTGGGTCCATGTAGCGATAGAGGTATGTGGCAACCTGCAAGGGTCAAGGAGCAGCGGGAGCTTGGAACCCGACCGTAGATTAATAACAGGGTTCAGGTTATCGTGTTAGCAGCACAAACAAAACCCTGCAGAGTTTGTTTGTGTCTGGTCTGTTGTTTTAGTCCAAACCCAGATACAGAAAGTGTTCTGAGGAGAGTGGTGCACTGGTGGTTGTAAAAGGCCATTAGTGTATTTGTGCTCACCTGCAGAGGTGAGCTGTGGATCTCAGCATCTGAAGTGACTTGTGGGTTCATTCATTTTTAATGGAAGACTCTCTAAATATCTACCAGGCCCTCACCGTGACTCTTACTGTTTTTTTATTCTCACCGGCTGCCCCTCTCTCATTCTGCTTCCCCTTCTCCGAGGAGGTGTATCTTCCCCGAAATTCACGCCATCAAACAACTGCAGGATTCACATCTCCACACTGTGTCTGTTTACCCCGACACTCTCTGAGACGTACGCACACAAACGCGGTGAATCCACCTCTCTTGTCTTTGTCAGCCTGCGGTTCATGCACTGATGGTAAATATCGTATCACTCGCCCACCCGCGGAGGACACCCGCTGACACGGTGGCTTCCACCTGGCGTCGGCGCCTCATATACCTGCAGGCAGATAAAAACCACATCTCTGCTGTCTTCAAGCAGACACGCAGGGATTCGCTCAAACGCGAACAGTTGCAGGAATCAGACAGACGGAATGAAACAAATATAAAGACAGACAAACACACAAGGGGACAAGCCAGAATGGGAAGGCACGAAATGAGCCGGGGTGTAGGCTAAACACGTCTCCGGGTAAGCTCGTCATGCTCCCTAATCCGTTTCCTCACCATCCTTACATGCCACAATGAACGCGCTGTATTTCCCAGCATCCTCTCTTGATTGAAGCTGTCTTCTCTGATGGCATAAAGGCAGCATGTTTTGGAAAATGTTTGATATATAAAACAAGTGGAGGTAATTACTTTGTCTCTCCACGTTGTTTATTCTCTTCTATTATATGGAGAGAACACTCAGTTTCCTCCTTTAACACCCGGTCATCAGTATCCAGCTTGTGTATTCCTCCCTGCTGAACAATTCCAGTATATGTCTATCCTTAGAATCAGCTATCCAGAGTTTGGGTCCATATTTTACACTTTAACTTTGTGTTATTAATCAGCAAGGAGCGCAGCAGTCACAGCCACAGCACACGGATAAAGAACCCCTTGCTGCGCGACATAAATAAACATGAACCGAGCAGGAAACTGGAATTTTCGAGTTTGAGTTTGTCGTTGTTTAAATTCAGACTGGCACAGTATTTCTTCGATGCACACAATTGGCATGCTCCACGAGTGAAGTGAAATAAGAATTTCATGTCGTGGAAATGGCTTAAGGCTATAAATGTCTCCAAAGAGCACTTTACACACAATGTAAAGGAATTGGGAGTTCAACAAAAGTCCAAACTCAAAGTGGAACTTTGCTCATTCGGAACCAGCTCGGGTCCTAGTTTACCAACACGTCGTGTCTCTTGCTTCATGACTTCATTCATAAGTCGAGTCACAGCCATAAGGAACAGTTGCAGCTCCTTCTGGCTAAAGTGACGCTGCCTGAAGACCTCCAGATACAGATTGGAGTAGAACCCCGGCTCCTTCACGCTACAGTGACTCAATGCCTCCTCTTAAGGTGTGAAATGGTACCAGGAGACATGACGGTGCTGCGACAGCTCCTTAGCCTGCATACATATTTACTCTGTGAGCGTCAAGAGAAAATAATCCATTAGATGTAGCATGTGACAGGACAGAAAAAGCCTTTTTTATTGAAGCTCATTCCTTTTTAATTGCACGTCCCATAACAAACATGGAAGCATTGTGGCTCTGTGTGCATCGTCTGTAACGAGTAAACGTCTCTGAAAGTCAATTATGCCTTAATTTAACAGACTAAGACAGCAGTGTTGTGCATCCCACTTGTGAGGGGGCTTCAGATTACTGGAGACTTGTTTCAGCAGCCTGCAGTGCAGCTACATGTTGGCTCCAACCTCCCTCAGTGTTGAGTCGGAGAGTATCACCATGAGGTCTGCACCGACGGCACCCAGAGGTCACTAATAATGATCACAATTTCAACCGAGAGGCAGTGAGAGAAGATGTCCATACGCACCCCCGAGCCCTCCACCTCCCCGCCTCCAGGCTTGAATTACTCAATGGGGATGGCATCGGCATGAATAATGCAGAGGTCCGCTGTCCTGGCCGGGACTACGACGCGGGCTTGTGTGCACACACACTCGCTTGTTGACATGAAAGAGAAAGAGGGCAAAGGTCCTTTTTTAAATGATCTGAGCCAAGCTGGAATAAGAACAGCAGTGATGCAGAAACTTAAACAACTGTGTTGAATAAACCGCTCATCCAAATGATTTACTGACCCGTCGACGCTACCTCATGTGATCCTAGCTGTCATTGTTCAGCATCTCTATGGTTAATAGATATTTATAGAGGAGCGTTTTGGATCTGAGTTTCCCGCTGTTGAAAGCATGTTTTTTTTTCTTAATGAGGCTGGTAATTAAAGAGTGAGAAGAAATACACAAAGCTTGGAAATTGCAATCCAACTGCATTTTGGAATCTTCCACTCACACTGTGCTGATTTCCTCCCATGGTGTTATTGTAATTGGGTCGAGTTGACTGTCAGTGGGGCCAGCGGTTGATGGATGGTGCTGTATTTCATCTATACGGCATCCATCTCCGCATGCAATCTGTTATCCTCACATCTACTCCATAACAGCACCCTTCTTCCATACAGTCGTCTCATATGATCTCAAGCCTGATTAATACAGTCGCCATCTGTGCATGACCACAGTCACTCCATCACAGTTGACTTGAGAAACACAGTTTTTTGTTCACATTTTAATACAAAGAAGGACCAAGAGTGACAAGAAGTACGAAATGGGATCAACGCAAAAGGCAGGAGAGTCAAAGCCAGAAACACAAAGGATACCAGTGTCCATTAGTGTTATTTAAGTGAAAGGCAGAGAAGGTCTCTCCTGTTCTGTCGGTGAGCAATTCCCCTCGCGATCCTCCATCTGTCTCTGTCACCGAAAATCAGTGAGGGCGCCGAGAAAAACACCATCATGTGGGAAAGGACAGATGAGTAAGAGAGAGGAGATGAATGTGTGCGTGTGTGTGTGTGTGTGTGTGTGTGCATGGATCTGGTGTGTCTTGTTTGTGATCTGTGTGCCAAGCATCAATTATTCGTCATCAGCTTCCCACGCCCTGTCTGCCGGACCGAGCAGGGGTAGTGTTGTTTGCCGTGCATCATCACGCGAACGCTCAAGGTACGGGGCCGCGTCTGCCTTCAGTCTGATTAAAACGCCCTGCACTCAGAAAAACGACTCATGTCACGGGTGCAATGAGCAGAGCGATCATAATCTGTGGAACATCTGTGAGCGTGATGCAGCGGTTTGTGGTCTCGTAGTGGAACATACAAATCAGGGTGATGGCTCACCACAACATTTACCTTTCGTTTGCACACACGCTTTCTGTTGGCCGACCATCTAAATATGCAAGTTTGTGATCTGCTGAAAACCAATTGTGTTGACAAATCACACAAATAATCACAATGTCACTGCGCCTGAAGCGTCGTCTCTTTTGTTTTTGCCACCATCTGATCCCTGCGAGTGGGACTCACAGTTGGACCCTCAGAACCAGCGACCTTGTGATTGTGCGTGGCCAAGTTTATATTTGATTTGTGGCCAGTGTGCCTGCCGTCGCATGTTGGCGCTGCTGTTCTCAGTGTGAACCTTTTTTTTGAGGAAGCACACAAACACAAAGCCTATTTTTTTTGCGCAGAAGCTGTTATGTAATATCATGCATATAAAATGATCTGTTGGAAAATGGAGACATCCGTTTTTTTTGGTAATTAGCAGCAGACTGAAGAACATACGCTGAACACATCAGACCTTTAATGAATCGTCACTTATTGTCACAGAAAGCTTTCCATGTTGTATTCTCATTTTTGTCTCTCTTTGAGACATCCTATAACACACACAATTGAATTACATACAGATTGTTTAAAAGTTTAAGGTTCTTCAGACGAGTCGCAAAACATCTTTTTTTTCTTTTGCCTTTTGTGTGACACTAAGAAACACAAGACTTCCAGCGGTGATTTAGTCTCTCGGTTCGTGTCTTGTGTGACCGACTTGATGGGGACTGTTCCCAGGACGAGGGCATCCAGAGGCTTGTTTGGAAAGTGGGCCAATCTTTTGTTAATTGGTGAGAGTGCAGTGAACTTTTATTCACATGCATTTGCTGCCTTTCATCCGATGGAAATACTTGAAGAGAGTGAAGGATGTCGCCCCCGGGGTCGCAACTCCTCAGGAATCATGTCAATAGGAAAAAAAATACTTGAAACAAACATCAGTGCTCTTTCAAAATAACTTAATTGTAGCTGGGTTTTTGTTTGCTACGGCTATGAAGACGTCTTTATCAGAGAGAAACAGAGGTCTTCTTCAGGCGAGTTGAATCACAATATTCATGAACTAGCTCAGTAAAATATACATGGTGTTTGTAATGAGATTTGAAGATGTGGATTGTTTTAATGTGCGTCTGTGCTTTTGACTCGAGCCCCATGTGGGTTTGGATTTCAGCCCCACTGGCGTGTTTGTGCATCGATCTGCACTTAGACCTCCGTGTTAATCTGCTTTACCTACAACATATGTGGACCCCTCTGGTATAAAGAGAACTCTGCACACAGGACGTGTGCTTTCTGCTCAGGCAGCAATCCCTTTACAGACAACTTCCGATCGCGCCTTCGGGCCGGCGGGAAGTGAGTTGAACTTTTACATTTCTATTCTGTTCAGTCGTCCTGTGGCGGCTGCCTCCTTTGGTCACAGCATCGGTCATTTACGCCCGTCACAAATGTCAAACCTTGATGTCTGTGGCTGTTCTGCAACCCTCTGTGAAACAACATCCCTCTTCTTCATGTGAAACCACAACAGCTACCCACCTAACCCTCACTACCTTACAATAAGTCACCATAGAATGTAATCATTTATGCTTTTTGTCCCCATAACATGAGGAATTTCTTGCACCTGCAGACACACAAACAGATCCTACAAGAGAAACTGCAGCCAGAGACGCTTTGCCAGCCTTCCCCCCATTTTTCCATTGAAGATTGATTCACGTGGATTACATTGACTGGGGATGTGCTTTGAAAATGACTTCTAAAAATACCTTCCAGGGAACAAAAACACAATTTGCCTGTCCTCCATGATGCCAATCAATGCAGTGACCTTTTTTTCTTCAGGTCTCACATGCCGACTATATTCCTCCTCTATCTGTGTCTCGGTGCCCTGTCCTCCTCTGCCCTCTGTTTCCCCTCTATTGCTCCTCTGCTCCGTCTCTAGCAGGTGACAGTGTCTGGTGTTGTCAGGCCGAGTTCCCTTTGCCCCCTAACAGGCTCTTAACTCTGACAGTTTGGGATCTGGCAGCTTCGGTATTTCATTCCCCCGTAGTCTCGCTTGTCTCCCTCTCAAAGACAAGGACAAAGAGAGTTCTGAATCAGCTTAATGAGCTTTACCTGCTGATTTCCTGTCGTTTATGTCCTCTCATTTTGAGCGTCATTAGATTGGATTGCGATACAGAGCAACGTCTGCATGTGTCTTCGTTGATGCAGTTCACGAGGTCCTCTGATTGCGAGACAATCTCACTAACTGTATGATGTGCAATAGATTTTTTTTTCATTTTTTTTAAAAAGCTTGCTTGTGCACTCATTGTGTAATCTGGAAAATCCTGTTATTTCAGTGGATTTTCATTTCCTGGCCGAGGTGTTTGATGACAGTAAGAGGATAAAATGAGTGTTCACACCCGAGAGTGACCTAAAAAACCCCCACAAAAAGCCAGCGATGCCTCCTTATTGGAATTTAATTGCTACCAAAGGCTTTGTACTTCTCTTACAATAATTTCATTTTTACCTCTGCCTGTCTAATCATATCGGACCTTTGTGAATTTGACTGTCCATCGTTGCATCGGTAAACCCTGCAGTGAGCTGCAGTTTTCATCATCCACACAGAATAGCCAGGATGAGGAAAGCGTGAGTGGTGGAAAGCGCAACCGCACCCTATTCTGTCACTAGATTTCCCACATTACTGGGCTGCTGCAGAGCTCTGCCTCCACCGTCGCTGCCCTGGAAATCTCATGTGGTGCTCTGGCTGAGCAGATTATCTCACTCTACCATATGTTCTATACATCCAGCATGAAAGAACATCTCCCAGCCTCAGATAAATCTGTCTGCGGACTCTGTGGATACACCCCCACCGAAGGGTGTATAGTTTTAAAGTGACCTGGTATCAGTCATAAAATGACCCACATGCACAACTTAACAAATGATGGAACATCTGGCCGGCTGTCATGAGAGTCCACTCTGCTGTGTGCACTAACCTAATTGTTTCAAGCGCTGTATGCAAGCTCTAGTTCTCTTTGAGTAAAGTTATCACCCATTTCATTTCATGTGTAACATACGTTTTAGTGTTTACCGTCCAAATCATCATTTAAAAGACCTGAAAGAAATTAGAATCGGTGGACACGTCGATACAATCCAGGAAGTCCACGTTGAGTAACTGATCCATGAGTTAAAGGGTTTATCAGACATAACAGAGCAATTCATCCTCGTGCCAGATTTATTACGGCAGCCAGGGTACTCTGTCCAAAGGCAGAGGCAGCTTTAGGTCTTGAAAAAATAAAAATGTAGGAGGTAGAAATGACAGTGTACATTGGCAAACTGCTGCCTGGAGCTGAGCTGCTCTTTAATTTAGATGTTTTATAGGAAAGTGAAAGGAATGTACAGGCAAGGTACAAATACAATAAGAACTAACTTACATGAAAGATACTATCTTTTTGGAAATATGTACTTATCCTCCACCAATATTTTTAGTTTGACCTCAAGTCCACTATCATGGGACGGTGGGGTTTTCGACCTATACTGCAACCAGCCACCAGGGGGCCATCAAGATATTTTTGTGAGCTCTCATGGCGTCCATCTCCATATATTCCTATGTTTCTGCCGAACACCGTGCGGCAAGCAAAATGTGTCTTGCTGTTGCTGAGACCTCAGTTCTGTTCATTTTAATGACCTTCTGCTCTGCATGGGGGAGCCCGCCAACTGCTGAACACAGGGAGATGCTTGGTGAAGTGGTCTAACACTGTGCTTATGCTCCATTTAAATAATTCTGTCTGAACTAAGGCAAGTCTCACTTCAAATTAATGAATATTCTGTGCCTTTCTTCCAAAAAGCTGAGGTGTGTGTTTACACTCGACACTGTACATGTTGCTCTGCATCGACGGGTGCCAATGGATCATACTGTATATCCATTTAAAGCCATATATCCCACCACCTTACATGTATAATGAAGAGGAGAACTTTTCATTTATTTCTCTTTCTGCTTATTCTGAATGGCAGATAGGGAGCCGCAGGACGGTGATGCATTTTCCAGCTTCTTCAAAGAAAGGTTTTGTGCAGGACTGCTTGCTTTGAGAAAACGGTTTCCCTGCCTGCTGCAGACCAGTGTAGTTTAAATGATGCCACAGCTGTGCCCAGATTCTCTGGCTTTTTAGCAGTTGACCCCACCGCCGTGCCCTTTGTCCCTCGGCCTGTCCTGCCAACACTGGATATATTTAAGTTAGGTCTTTTTATTGCTGTGGTGCAGCAACAGATGGCATTACCAGAGAAAATCCATGCACGGAAAGTATATGCATCCATGAAATCCTATTTTTTAAAACACAAATATGGGAAATTAATTCATGTACTTTTTTTGTACAGATCTCCTTGTTGTCTTCAAATAGCATTCACAGCATGTAGTCATAATAAATCTCCTCGTGCATCAATTTCTGTTGCAGGTCCACATATTTCTACGAACACAAGCAAGGCAGGGGATGTGGATGTGGGGCCATTAATTATTGTTTGGACTTAGAAATTTCTCCCACTTCTCATAACAAAGATGAATCAATATTAATATCTGTTCTGTGCTACATTTGTTTTTAGTTTCAGCCTAGAACATAATTGGGGGAGCAGTTTACATATTTGTACTGCAGATCAGGGACAGCAGTGATACGGCAGCGAGTACTGCTCCAAGGTTATTTCTACGTACCTGATGTTTGATCTCCATTTGGATGGAGGAAGATGCAATTGTCCCCCGGGCATCCGGACCGTATCAGCGAGAACTATTTGCTTGGCACTTGTAGTTATCTGCTATGTGCAGGCTGTTTTTTTTCGGGTTTCCCTTTGATGTCTTCTGGTAAATATTATTTTTAATAACAGTTGTATGTGGAGCTGTGCAGAATGATGATTTTGACACTAGAAGTCTGTTTTCATTAATCTGCTGAACGAGAAAGTTTGCAAAGCACGGCATTTGTGACATGGCATTTGAAAAATAATCCTGCTCCAGTACGCAACTTGCACAAGATTGATGGGTAAACATAACAGGCACGTACTCTGCCTCCAAGCAGAATATTTTGTATATATTTTACAACATGTCTGGAGGGTATTTGTAAGAAATATGAACATGAGCTGCAATAATAGCAGGTTTATATTTATTTATATAGCGTTATTCAGCAGAAGTGCTTTACACAGGCATGGAAATATATACAAGTAAGACATTATGAAGACTTTCAAATTAAAAGACACAAACTCAAACAAGCAAATAAGTATTGGAGTATTAAAAAGATGTTTGGCAGTTCATTTATTGGAAAGTGTCAGGAAGCCATAATGTTTTAAATGAGCCGTTTAAGCAGACCAGATATTCAGAGCGGCTCGTTCCACAGGTGAGAAGCACAGAAACACAAAGCGTTGCTTGGTTTTGATCCCGGGAACGCTGAGTGAGCCCGTCCCAGGTGAGCTGCGAGTCGGGATGCTTCACAACATACGACTAAATCAATATTCCCTGACGCGTTACTTAAAATACTTTTTCAGAAGTGTAAAATAGACTCTGTAATGTAATACGAGGGTAGTGTGTATATATATATTATACAAATGGAGGGTTTTTAACTCCCAGAAAATGAACTCCGAAGCTGAGGTAGAAAGTTTTGGTTCTGTTTTATTCTATTAGAAAGAACATTCACACTGCGAGAAGAGAATGGAGTGTATTTGATGTCGTAGTCAACCTCTCCCTTTGCTCTTCTCTCTCAACAGCAGCCTCAATAGAGGCTGAACCAATCTATTTGAAGGCTGGGGAAGTCAATTATGATAATAGTTCCCTGTGGGGAGGCGGAAACTCTGCAAAAATACTTTTTCTTGCACTTTAAGAAGAATATATTCTTCTATATATTTTATTTGGACCTCATTTAGGTGTGCAAATCGCTGTAGGGAAAAGGAGTTGATGAGAAGGTGGAGGGTTCACATGCAGCCGAGATGACGCCAGTGAGGAGATGATGGAGGAATCCCTCTGACTTGTTCTTCATGCAGCAGCAGAGTATGAGGGAGTCTCCCAGCCTCATTAAGAAATGTCTATTTGCAGAAACTCACGCAGCAGTGCAGCACTTGCTTATCTATTCCACTCTCCTCCCACTCTTCCTCTCTTTTTTGGATCACACCACTCTATAGGGAAGCAATGTCATGCTTCATTCATTGAGATGCCTCTCCCATCATCCCAAATCCCTCTTTCCTCTTTTTTTTTTTTTTCCTCCTACACGACAAAGCCTGGTTAGTTTCAATGCAGTTGCACAGCTGGAATGAAAGGAAACAGATACCTGAGATGAAATTTGCATTTACTAATTTCTGCACCACGTTGAGTGACATGCATTCATTGGAATACGCCATCAATAATTCCACATGCATATGCTTGATACAGAATTTGAAATGGGCTCTTTTTAATCTCAAATTTGATTGTATGAACAAGCTTCTCGGCCATGTGTGTGTTGCCTCCTCAACGCCCTGCTGCTATTTCAGGGTCTTCCTCCTCTTGCCTTGTAAAAGAGCCCGACACCTTCACTGGAGCTCGGCAGCTCCCATTAGAAAGACGAGGTTGACCCGTGGCTCGAAATTAAGAAGCTGAGGCTCATTGAGCATCCCAGTTGATAGAGGCAGAGGGTAATAAATCCATTGAGAAGGAGAGTGGGAGTTTAGGAGGGAAGGGGGTTGGTGGATGTGGTAGCCCGTGCAGCCTCGGGGAGCACTCTGGATCCCTTTTAATAGCGTTGCTATTTTCACCCTCTTCTTCAACAGCTTGTCTTTTTTCATTGAGCCGAGGCATCTGCGGCACACACACACCAAAACACGCCGTCGTGTACTGCGAGTACTCGAGGACTTCTTCATAATTAGGATTATTTGCGTAGATGTGAGCGGGAGTGGGAGTGGCAACGGATCTCCATGTGACCCAACTGTGTCTCTGTGTGTGTTTTTCTCTCACTCAGTGTATCAGTGACAAGAAAAAGCGAGAGGAGAGAATAACACACAGTTGGCAGAGTTTGGCAATCTGGCACATGGCTGATGTAAAGGGGGGGCGGGGGGGCACAACACACGCCGTTATGAATTACTTCTTATGTAATCATCTGTTCTGTGCTGACAGGTTGGCAATTAAGAAATTAGGAAATGCCTGGAAAGAGATATGACGTTCATTTACTGGAATCCGATACAGCTCGGAAAACGACGTAATACCAAAGTACACGAATGCTGTGTTTGATACGGCCTCCATGTACCCACCGGAGATATCAGAGGGAGAAAAGACGCACAAAGCAGGTTATTGGCTTTAAATCGTAAAGCAGGGCTTGATCGACTGATAACAAACAGGAATCGTTTTTTCTTCAAACGATTGAAAAGGTCTTCAAGGTCGCTTTAATAATTGAAATCAGGCAGTTTGCTTGGCTTGAAAGTTAAAAACCCTTCTGGAATTCTAATTCTAATTAAATCTGATTCCTGCCAGTTTATTTGCCATCTGTTGTTTTTTTGGAATTAATGTCGTGCTTTCTTTCTGCCGTTGTTTTGTCTGCAGGGTTCTGAGGATACAGTCCCTTGAATGGTATTACAACAACGTGAAGAGTCGCTTCAAGAGGTTCGGCAGCGCCAAGGTCCTGAAGACTCTGTACAGGAAGCACATTATAGAGAGAGGAGCCTTCTCCGATCTCCCAGGTAACTTCGTCTTTGTGTTTTAATTCGCCGTGCCTGGTGTCTGTTGTGTTGCCAGAGGCCAGACATATTATATAAAAACATCCTTGTTCAAGATATGAAGTTCTTGTCAAACATTAAGAGTAAATAGAAACCAGCTCACTTGACTTGTTATTAGTCTGCTGCGTTGGATGATTCACTCACTCTCTCCTTGACTGATTCAATTACTTACTTTCCCCTTGGCGTGTTGAAGAAAAGATGTTCCTACAGACAAATACACTTGATTACACACACTCATAAATGCCTATCACCAGTGTAAAGTTCAGAAAACATTTATACCATAACTCCAATGTCAAATGATGTTTTTTAAATACTCGTGATGCTCTGAATCAGCCGCCTCTCTCTGTTGTTTGTGTTTTCACAGTGTCACATGCAGTGTTGCTGCTCGTGTGAGCATATGTGTTTCTCTGTCGGCTTGTCCTGCCAGTTAATCCCCAGGGCGGCTCCGGCCACTTTGCGTCCTCGGTGAATTGTCCCTGTGCAGGACGGCAGCAGGACCACTTTCATCCATTCTCCCTCCCCTCCAGATAACACTGTTTTGACCCGGCTGCAACATGATCGGTCTGCTTCTGTGGCGAGCGACAGGGCATTATTTCAAACCCCCAGTACGCCGGATTAAATGCCTGGATCAAGTGAGCACGGAGAGGATAAATCAGGTCAGACCTGAGGCGAAACTGGACGAGGTTGAGGGAATGTTAGGAGGCCACAACTGTGGGTTTGTTTTTTTTGGGCAACAGTTAGGAAGGAATGGGAGATGTGGACATGATATCTGCTAACGTGCAGGCCACACAGTCAGGGAACGACATAACCAACTGACAGCACATCTAAACAACCGAACATCTTGCTAATAAATAATTAGTTGGCTCATTGGTGACGCACAAATATGTTGGTCGGGAAGAATCTTATGTTGCCTGATAACATGATTCAGTTGAGATCTGTAGAGGACGTTATTTAGCAGCATTAAAGACATTAAACAAGAAGACAATTCTTCAGAAATAATGTGATAAAAGCAATGAAAGTAGAGAATAACAAGAACTGAAGCGTGCTTTAGTTGTAATATCAGAGAGTCTGCAACATCAGAAATCCCAAAGTAGATGAGATCAGATGAAATACAACAATAGATGAATTATTACTGATCTAATATTTACTTTCATTTTGTACCATTTTACTAAGATGATAGGATTTCGCTCTAGCCAGCATCTTTCCCTGTAGGACAATCAGGATTCGCCTCGCAACTTTAGCTTCTATGAGAGCGGACGAAAGGATTCAAACCTCCGGGTTTCTGATTTTCAGCCCTTCAATCATCTGCCTTCCTCTCCCTCTCCGTTCCCTTTCCACTCCGTCCTTAAAGTGCTCTCCTCCACAATTTCCTGGACTATTCTCTTCTCTTACATCATCGATGGACGAGGAAGGATTATTGCTGCTGTCCCAGGTCACATGAGCCCAACAGATTATACAGCTTCCAATTCTCAAACGCTCGCATTGCTGCTCCGACTAACTGGCCTGCTGAGGGCCAACTTGCCATGTGATTACAGATTTACTGTGTTTTGTGAGCTCTCCGAGGCCTTTTATGTTACTTTTGTGTGTCTGCAAACCAAAGATTTAGTCAGATATTCAGAGGAAAGCTTCAGATTTATTTGCCAGCAAAGATATTTCAGTTTTTTTGGTTTAATTGTTTCCTTTTCGTGATTTACTGCATGGAAACACAAACTATCATGGTGTGTATCAAGAGTTCAATGTCTTAAGGAGAACAGAATATCATCAGGTTTTATTTCCAGAAGTAATGCAGGACTAAATTAAAAAAAAAAAATCAATTAGATAAAGTTGCTCATTAACAAACTGATGTTGCACCATCTTGCTCGGTGTATTTTTCTCGGAGAGAGAGCTTTTATTATGGAGCCCTGAAACCCTGCCAGAGCCTTAATAATGGTCTCCTCTCATCATGCAAATGGGAAAGCTGCCACAGGACTGTAAAACCGTCTCATAAGACGTTTCACATCCATATTTGAATACAGGCTGTCTATATGTACCACAGTGAAATAAATAGTGTATTTTTTTCTTCATCACCAAGGGGCCAATGCTGGTGAAATCAATTGTAGCCCAGTGCGAAATGACAGCTGACGTGACAGTTGGCGAGAGAGATGTGACCGCATTACATCGATCACGTCCCCGGAGAGGACGCGTGACCTTCAAACCAGCAGGAAGCGAAACGGGAGAGAGAGCGACTTGTTCGTTCATGTCCATCATCTCCATTTGAATGAGATGTTTCTGTGTGACCTGCAACAGATACCACTCTGCTCGCGTGCGTGCTCGCGCTCGCGTGCGTGCTCGCGTGCGTGCTCGCGTGCGTGCTCGCGTGCCTTTTTATGTTTGTTGGGTCTTAAAAATGGGAGCCCACTTTACTAATTGCGATGTTTAAGGTTAAGGTAAGGGTGATGCTTAAGGTTAAGGTAAGGGCCTGAGGAATACATTATGCGATGGGACATAGCTTAAGTGTTTTTGGAGCTAAAGAAAAGCAAATAGCATATGAAAGAAGAAAGAGGGGTGAAGGGAGATCCATCAATATTTCACTTTTGGCTTGAACAGCTCCATTTTCCTTTTTTCCGACCTGATCAAAGCGCCTCATTACGTGTATCAGCAGATGCCGAGCACTCATGCGAGTACCTATTAAATTAATAAATGTCTTTGACAGCAGCGGACGTGCAATGAAACAAATAAATGAGTGAAGCGGCCGTGTTTACTCGCATTAACCTGTCCTGAACTGAACATTGTAGTATTAAATTCCGCTGTGGAGCACAAGAGGCCACATGTCAACATACTGAAATTATTAAATGTGACAGAGCACAGTGGAGCAACGGCATCATGTCCTTGAGGAAGAAAACCGATATCTTGAGATAAACGAATACAGTGTGAACTGATATCAGTACACGTGTTGAAACAGATTCACTTGGGGTTTGTCCAGGCAATAAGAGTAGAACATCAATATCTCATATTTCTCAATGAAATGTCCGGCTGCTGCCAGAGGTCGTTTATAAAGAGAAGAAACGGGAGCAGCAAACTTGGCTGTGTTCTTAGTTAACCAAATCCTTCCCTTAGCTGGACAACCTCAAAAACACAACAAGAAGCAAGAACAAGTCCCCAAAAACCACAATGAGCCAGTTTTATATGGGCTGTTTCCCCCTATTTCCTTCTCTTATGCTAAGCTAAGACAGCCAGCTTCTGGCTGTCGTTTAGTATATAACATAGAGACATGAGAGTGGTATGGATTTCCTCATCCGACTCTCGGCAAGAAAGCAAACTGTGTTCCCCAAAATGATGAAATGTCTTTAACAGCGGAGCGTGCAAACCGGGGACCCTGCACTTCTACTTCTTTGTACTTCCTTTCCTTCCACCTTGCCGTGGCTCAGCATCTCCCTGAAATGTATAAATGTATGAATCGATAAAAAACACACTGACTAATCTCTGCGTTTTATGCATCACCTTCTACCGTTTAAGTCTGTTTTTATGTCGCAGCATCACATTTGCCATGAAATGCAATGTGATCAGTGTGGGAAGTATCTAAAGCAGGGATGATGGTTTTTTTGACACTAAAAATCTCATTTCAAACAGGGGATTACTGTTGCCCCACTTTTCTCCTGACTTTTGTGTTTTGTTGTCACATTCCCTGCAAACATCTGTGGGAGGCTTCCCACCTATCCGGTGTGAGATAGCGGTGATTTTAGAGAACGTCGAAGTATATTATCGCCCTCAGAACATAGTATTCTCACCGGTGAGGAAATCGGGAGAAGCAGAGAAGTCTGAGGGATTTGAAGCCTTTCAAGAGGGCAGTTTGGATAAAAGGTTGTGTGGCTGCACCACAGTTCAGGTTTGCCTGACAGTGATGCACTTTATAACCTGGGAAGATAAGACAATATGTGTTTCATTCACTGGAACTAAATATCTTTAGGACAAACCTCAGATCTACTTGGTCAAACTTGACTGATTATGCCAGTAGATGTATCACTCTTGGATCAGTGGTTGTGCTCCTGAAGTCCGTACTTCACCTCCTTTATTTGGTGTTGCTGCTCCGAACGAGCAATTACGAATTGTACTGAACAAAATCATTGAAGCTCCTGTTCGTTAACAGTTTTGTAGCTGCTGAGCCATTGTTGTCTGGAAGTAGAAATCACTGTTGAAACTTTCTCAAACTTCCACTCCGGGGTAGCTGCGGCTAATCTTATGATTCAAACAGCCACCTTGGTTTGGCTTCTTCCCGCCGCCACGGTAACGAGGCGAATTTCAAAAAACAACAACAACACAAGAACCCCCAGATTCACCCTGACTTCCAGGAGATTTGTCCTCATTTAACATTTCCTACAGCACCTTGACAGATAACGCTGTTCCATTAAGTGCCACACACACTTTTTTTCTGGATTATTTCTGTTGTCTGTATCCTTGGAGCCGAAAGCCTGGTGAGTCACAGTTATGTGCTGTGTCTGTAGGGATTGGAGGGCAGAATGTTTAACAGAAGCCCGGAGCCACGGCTGTCGAAAAGCAAACAGCGTTTAGGCCATTTTGCTGTCAGGAATGAAATCAACCCCGTGTGGTACTCGGAGGACAAATGTCTGCTTGCCTGCACTCGCTGACATATGCAGGGGGTGTAGTGGAGGGTTTACGATGCATGTCCACCTCCTTCCCTGACAATGATAATCACTATGCAATACAGCCATTGAATTATACAGTATACCCACTTCCTCTGCAGTGATCTACCTTATCGTGCAGACCCACTTCTCCAGGGATCACCACACCAGCTTTTCATCTATGGCTCCCTGCAACAGTTAAAACTGATGCATTGACCAAATACAAATCAGAATCAAGTTCAATGCCAAGAAACATTTTTCACAAACCAGGAGTTCTCTGTCTGGTGTGTTGCCTGCAGGTAACAGTCGCTGCACTGAGTTAATATGAAAGCAACTGTTGGAGACACATCGCCTTCATTTTGCTGACACACTCTTGCGGATGCTGCGAGCGCCGCTCTGACGGTTAGAGATATGGATGAAATCATGATCACCTCTGTCTCAACACTCCTCTGCATTTGTCTTTCCATAACAGATTGCAAATACATTGGCACCGTGTCAACAGAAGATGAGTAAACCCTCCCACCCCCCAAAAAAAAAATAAAAGAGAGGGATTAACCGAGCACAGGCCTGTTTACTTTCCTCAACCTTCCCAGCCTGTCGTGATGTAAGCAGACATCCTGTCAGTTCAGGCGTTGTTCTGAAAACGTTGTTAATGAGACGGTGTGCGCTGCCAGATGCTGCATTGTAATTGAAAGGAAACAGTCTGGACTTTCCTTCCTCCTCCTGCTGCTGCTGCTGGCACTTCAGGAGCGTTAACTTTAAGTGGAGCTTTACTGGCTCATTTATTTTTCCGCTCTCACCCTTCTTTTGTTCCCTCTGTCTCCCCACACATTGTCTTTTATTTCAGTCAAATGAATATCCACATTGTTTGTGCAAAACCTACAATTTAATTTTTTTTTTCCGGCAATAACATCACCATTATAAAATCATACTTAATTTTACTGATTTTGTGAGGCGTCATCTACTGGCGCAGTTTGCAACCAAAATGACTTTCCCTGTAGGGCGGCTGTTTTGGGCTGCTTCAGTGTGGAATATACCGGGGTTCATGTATCTGGGGCTTCAGAGAGAGTTTGTTAAGTCCATGATTAGCCCTTTGGCACAGCCGCGCCTACATCACGTTACAGCGGCTCTCTGTCGCCTCCTCAGGTTCACAGTGGTATAATGAGACATGGCAGTCCGGGGCTGGCTGCTCACCCATACAAATTATCTCTTTAACGTTATTATATGTCGTAGGTACAATGCTTATAGTTTGACTGCACTGACTGCTGGTTGAAGATCCCTTTATTTGTTGAAGTCAATGTATCAGTTTGGAGTATTCCCACATTGTATTAGATGAAGTATGCATCCACCCTGACCTCCAACCTGCAAAGTTAAAGCACTTCCTCCTTTGCATTCAACAGAGGAAAGTATTTCTTTTGCAGCACTACAAGAAGGTGTCTGAACTGCTTGTCTCGTTTTTTGCTAAGTATGTTAAAAAAGTGGATCATTTAATCATGACCCTCTATAAATCCATTGTGGCAGTGTGCTTCATATTCCCAACTGAGATTGTGTTACAACACAATCTACCTGAAGAGTTCTAATATGACCTCATTCAGCAACCTTTTACAATGGGACTGACACCTGCTGTTGGACGGTATAGGCCGAGCAGGTGGACGCACAGACGTTGCTCTCCTTGGAGCCATGTCCTACTTAAATCTATATTTATTATCCCAAAGCCCAACATTTTTACGCACTGCTGCTACTTCATCATGTAACTTTGTGCACCAGTAAAAGAACTAAATAAGGAAAAACAAGGAAAAGGAAAAATAAGGAAAAAACTTTGCAACACCAGTCGACTAACTGGAAGAATCTTTACCTTATATGCTCTGCCAGAAGGCTGAATCTAATCTGTTATCCAGTTATATACACATTGATTTCCGAGTCAGTGGGGAACCTCTAACACAGACAACTGCAGGGGTTCAGGAGGAGTTTCTTTCAATACCTGTGTGATGAGAACAGTTCAGCTGAGATCTCGAGCTTTCGGGAGCAAAATGCATTTGGACATCAAGTGCTGACAAAAGCTGTAACAGTTGAGTTCCACATGCTTGTCCATTCACTCTCCCTCTTCCACACACACACACAAAACAACACACACTTACACACTCACTTAGGCACCCTTGCAAATGCAGGCCAGCGCTGTCATCTGTGCAGTTGCCATGGTGATATTGAACGATTTCCTCCTCCACTCCCTTGAGCGGAGCGGCGGAAAAGCAGTGAGGGACAAAGGTGAGATAACGGTCACGGAGGGGAACATATGGAAGTCGGATGTGAGGATTGATGAACACAGACTTAGCCTTCCGTCACATCTGTAATGACGCAGCGATTTCCGTCCTGAGCCAACGACTGAAGTAGCTTTGTTGTGTCTCGCCGCACACGGTATCGACTCTTCGATACATGCATGGCAGAATAACAAACAAAACGCCTATGATTGGACTCCTGTCAACGCTGCCACTTTAACAAGGCTGGAAAGTCTAATGACACACTTCATTTAACCGCATTCAAACATGCATTGTGCCTCTACAGTGGTGGAAGAAGTAAAAACACGGTTTATGCATTGGCCACTTTCAGTGTTCATTTTCATATACTTGACTGGTTATTGATGTATTACCACGTCACATTTTGGCCTTTTATATATGACATACTACTCTGTAGTGTAATTTGTTTCTTCGGATGGCGCCCTGCAGGTTCCATTCGTTGGTGTCTGACAGGTGACCGCACTATTCTTCTTCTCTTGCCAACTAACAGGCTGACATTTGGGAGGTAAACAGTGCAGAGCTGTGAGAGTAGTTTTGGGTAGAATGAATTGTATTTAATTCCTTAGGGGTTAATTAGCATGTATTTTTGTGTTAGCGTCCCTATCTATGTGTGTATGTGTGTGTGTGCCGCCCGCCTCTCTGTGTCCGATTCTTGTGATGAGACTCACTTTTCTTAGACAGCAGTTCTTTTCTGTCTACATTGTCCCTCGCTGCTGCAGGTAATTTCCCCCACGTATTGTTCCTTTCCGCACTGCCAGAGACAATAATTCAGGTCTAACCAAGCGAGGACGGTGCAGCTCTGTTGGACGTGGCTTCAAACTGAGTGCGACAACTTTGGGAGTGAAGGACGGCCGGTTTTTAGGCAGCATGCAGCGACTTGGAGGACCGGCCAGTAAATGGAGACACACCGGCCGACATGAAACGAAAACACACAGTCGACAAAGAGAAGCGAGGAACACGAAGGTGGATGTGAGGGTTTGTGAATGCTGGCTGCACACTTACAGGCTCGGCACTAAAGCGTCGTCGAGCTTTGACTGACAGCAATTCATTTTGCTGGAAAGCCTGAGCAGTATACCATATCTGACAAGCTGTCAGATGCCTTATAACCACACCAGCTTCTTTTATAACGATAATGATTGGTTTTTGTTTGCTTCTCAATGTTCTTGTGCCATCGAACCAAATGAATTGTATCGCTGTTATTCGGGCTATATATGTATTTTACTCCAAGCTACTCAAAGAGACTTCTACGCCGATGACCAAATTGCGGTGCAGAAGAGCGGTGTCGGTTTAAGGGCGGCTTGTTTTCGTTGCTGCATTTCAGTTGGCTTTGGCAGAGATCGGTAAGTGGCTCCGGCTCCTCGGAGGTTAGACTCACACCAAACCACCGACGGCATTCGGCTGTCTGTGTGCATCCAGCCAGAAACTGTCCAGTTTTAAAAGCTGCAGCAGGACACTGATTATTAGATGAATGGCTGAGGTGAGGAGATGAGCCAGGGGTTTTGGGAGCCATGGAGTCCTGCTTTTGTTTGTGTTTTTGTCTGTTGCAGGAGTCAAGGCTTTGGAAGAAAGCCTAAGTTAAGGGTAGGAGTTTGGTTTTGGTTGGGGTTTGGCTCCGGTTATGGATCAAAATGAGCTTAAGTGAGGACCAGAGGTGCAACTGGAGCCGGAGTTTTCCTTTTTGTTTTATCTGGAACTGCTTCGGGGATGAGATGAAAAATGAATCTGGAGCCTTTTCAGTCAGAAGATTTACTTTTTATCTTCCAGTATCATTGTGTTCCTCGTTGGCGGTCTGCCAGATTCCTCGGCTCTGCCGGCTGACAGTTTGTCTTTTTAATAAGCTGCATGCTCGTGCTTACCGTCTTCATTTATACACTGGACTGATGAAAGCGCCACAATAAACAGGAACCACAGGAGAGATCTCTAATCTGAGCTAATGGGCCTCTGAGGGGGGAAATGCGGTTTTGAAGGTGGGGTTGTTGTAACCACTTCTTCTTCTTCTCTGTGCTTTCACCATCTTCTTCAGTCTTTCCCTTTGCTTTTTTTTTAATGACATTTGTCTATGAACTCGCAACTTTTCCATTTAAGTCACATGAATACTTTACTATAACTGAAGAATTGTGGAGTTGGTCTGAGGGAAGTGTTTACATGAATGTAGCAGCACTCAGGCCAAGTCTCTTGGATTTTAGATCAATTGTCAATTTGTTTCTTTTAATGACAGTTACAGGCAAGAAAGAAGAAACAATACAAGATGCCAAAGTGGGGTTGGGAATACAGTTGACAAGACTACAAAAGGGGGTTTAGTGCCATTGTGTGTAGCGTAACCTACTTATAATGTGGCAGTAGTGCAAAAGGAAGTATGCGCCGTTAATGTTTGTTAAGATAGGAGCAGCGTATTTTGCATTCCTGTGACTGGCGTCAGAGCGAAGGATTTACTTCTAACCCTTCTCTTCCCTCGTTCCCTCAGACAGCAGCGTTCACGAGGGAAGCACCGGCAACGACAACGATGGCAGCGTCTGTGGCAGTGACTCCGCCTTCTACAAGCAGAGTGAAGGTGAGAGACGCTGTGACGGACCGGCAGCAGAGTAGAATCAAACTCGGTTACAATCAGCAGTATCTTTAACCTCCAACAGCTGTTTTTTTTTCTTGGAGCTTATTGATTATTTTACACCATTTGTCACTTTTTTCCATTTTCTTGAAAGGTTGACCTTTTATATGTACTGCTCATTTATAGTTCCCTTAACAAATAGACCGTTCTGCAAAGGGCATGTATGAGGGGTGAAGCACATCAGAGCTGTGAAGCGATACAAAGGACAGTCCTCCTATAAACAGTATACACACTTGCACAGAATCCACTCGACACACATGAATCCAGTGGCATGCCTTCCCGCACAGACACATCAGATAATGCCCTCCCACACGAGGCGCACAAACCTTTTAGACACACTTGCTTGTGCCATTTGCAATCACACGGCTTCATGCACCAATAAATATGTAAATAGATGCAAAAGAACGCTAAAGCAATGACAAAGATGTGGCATCGCTAGAACAGCAAACACTTTCCCATCTGGCGGTTTTATAGAGACAGTAGGTGAGGCTCCTAGAGGATGAAGATCCACATCCAAAACACCTGTAAATGTTTACAGCCGATACGAACAGACGATGGTCAAGTATAGAAACGCCTGAGAGAGAACAAAGAGGAGAAAATGAGGGAATTGTTAGGTATGGTGAGTTATTACGAGCCCCTCAAAGTCTGTTCTTACAATTTACAGGGAACTATATGTGTCTGTTACTTTTGGATATGCTCATACGTGCCATGAAAAGCATCAGTTTCAATGCACTTCCAAGTGTGATTTAAATTAGGGTCAGAGCTGCTTTGAGCACCTTGTTTTGGTAGCGACTGACTCCATGACATCAGCAGGGTCTCTGCAGTGAAAGGAAACAGACCGAAGGCAATTGCTCACACAACTTAAGCTGAAGTAGACGCACACATGCAGGGAATGATAAATACATCAGCCTCGATGTTACACAGACATACCGGGTCCACTTCAGACTCAATGAAAAATAGTCTGATACATTGGATGTGACAAGAGGGAGTCAGATCAGTAACCGCTATCCAGAATGATCAAATAAAGTGTGTCTGTTTTCATGTAGCTCTGTTTAAATGGTCCACACCTTCAGAAACATGGAGCGACGCTACAATAACGATGAGTTCGGTTTGATGGTTTATGTGTGCTCTATGTGCCGGATCAGGACACAGTATGGCAGAGACGCTCACTGTCGCCTTGCGTGTCGCTGAGGAAGCTATAGAAGAAGCCATCGCCAAGGCAGAGGAGTTCAGCGACAGCTTGGTGAGACTTCCTTCCTCTTCGTCTTAAAGATGGCAAAGATATTAAAGAGGCATACACAGCCGATTGATGAGAGGTGACACGTTTCACGCAAAAAGTTCCTCTCCTTTCTATCTCCTTTCCTCATTTCCTTTTCTATGCTTTCTAGCTGCTCTTCCATCCCCGTTTCCTACCCCCGCAGTCTCTGTCATAGCCTCTTACTTCTGCACTCCATGGCTCCCTCTTGGTTGTACTATCAGCGGGATGCAGTCATGGTTTTTGGCTAAGACGTTTGTACATGCACTCCTGGTTCTTCACAAACGCTTTGAACTGAATGTGTGTGTGCGCGTGTGTGTGTGTGTGTGTGTGTGTGAGCAGGAGAAGCAGAATGAGGCTCGGTATCTGCGGGACCACAAAGAGGAGCTCATAGAGGAACTCGCCACGACCATTGTACAAAAAGTAGGTTGAGTACGGTTATTTTCCTCCTAAATTGAAGCCTATTTAACCTAATTAATATGTAAATGCACAGTGTGAAATATTATACATTATCCTTGATTTGACTTTGACCGATTTAGTGACAGAAAACCCATCTGACTTTTAAACAAAAGCAGTTACATATCATTTAGTCGGGAAGATAACACGAGAACACGGCCATGCTAATGAAACTGCAGTTCTTTTCTTCTTTTGAAACAAGTATTACAGAGACATTTAAAGGACAGAAAGCCTTTGAAATTCTAATTAAGTGTGTCAGAATGTGCATACCAGTTCATTTAAATTCATAAGACAATTGCTTTAATTTCGATCAGGCCTTATATTTGCATGCACATAGGGAACGGAGACACAGTTGTTTGATTGCTTCTAGGTTTTAATTAAAATGACTTGGCCATCAAGTTGGTGGAACAAAAAAATATACAAATGTAAATTAATTCTTGTTGTTAGAATATTATTACAATACATTTAAAAATTAAAAAAAAGTTCTTAAATGTTTCTATTTTTAGTAATATTTACTTCGCCTCACCTGTTTCCTCCAGATCATCCAGAGGAGGAAGCGGTCAGAAATGCAGACAGAGTACGACTTTGTCTGGCCTCAGACTCAGTCCCTGATTCAGCCCAGTGAACCGCCCTCTCCTTCACAACCTCAAGCTTCTTCACAGGGACCATCGGACCCTTTCAAGACGTCCTTCTCCCTCTGGGTCAGTCTCCGCTCCCAAATAAACAGACAAGACATCCGAAGCTAATGTCAATACGTCAATATCAGCCGATGGTTTGGTGGACCTGTTTTTGAGACACGGCCTCAAGCATTAAGCATTGTTTTGCTAAATGTGCTTGGGTTTTTAAGATGTGCGCACCATTTTGCACCAACACAACCATCAATCAGACACAATTGAATATAAAAAAAAACACACAACAGTTGCTCATATTCACAAATCAGCAATACACACACACTTGGCAGTCGTTCACGCTACCTGTCAGCAGGGACTCGTGGAGATTTGTCATCATCCCGTGTGCGAGCGAAGCATCAAAGCTGTGCTCCCCAGGCATCCGTTCTGTTTCCAGCTGTTTCACTCTACAAAGATCAAAGTCCTGTGAAATACGCCGGGATTCTCCTCGACGGCTCAGCCCGCTGTGGGACGGGCTCTGTTTATCAGCTCTCTGCAAACACGCTCAATTAGACACAATGCATGCAAATACACCCTCTCCTCATTCTGCAGTGCCTTAACACTGATCCTCACTGTAATCTTAATGTTGCATCCTTCAAATATCACGCAGTCAATACATGTGAGCTTCCTCGCTAAAAACCAAGAAATAACTTTACAAACGTTCATTTTGTTCTCCTCCTCCTACCCAGGAAATTAGAAAAAAAAAATATTTTGAAAATGCAACGTTACCTTGATGTAAAATTTGGAGATTGTACCAAAGCACTTTACGTGTAGTAGTTCATGTACACAGATACACACTGAGCTGTCTTGTGGTATTAAAAGGATGTGGAGAGATAGAAGGTAGTTAGATGGCTGATGACAAAGAAAAAGGTGAATCCATCATTTTAAAAACTATTTTTTTTACTCTTTTTTTTTTACTCTAAATTAAGACATTAGTACATATCTCTCTGTTTCATACACAGACATGGCCACTCCTTGGTGCCTAGTTATTTAGCTGTTTTCTAGCTCCACCTGCTGATGAAACTTTTGAGGTGCAGAGACTTTCTGCCAAGGCTGGACTCCAACTACGCAGATGGTGCGATTGGTATCCTTTTATATGATGTTATCACTAAGTATGGATGTCATATGGGACCCCTCCTGGCCGCTGTGCAGCTGCCTCTGTCCAAGCAGCAGAAATCACTCTGATTGAGTAACTCTGTAAAAGCCACAGTTAAACTTTTAATGTCCGGAGCAGCCTGTCATTGTGTCGTTAAGAAAGATTTGCGATTACCATCGCTGCTCCGGCTGAGCCTTACCTCTGTGCAGCTTACATCAGCCGTGCTTGCATGCACTTATGTGATCATTTCGGCGTTCTGCTGCTCACACAAGTGTGTCCCTGCTTATGTGTGTGTGTGACTGTGTGTGCTTGCAGCGCTCACGGTCAGCCTTCTCCCTCACCAGTGACGACTCACCGGAGAAACCTCCAGAGGACGAGGGCGCCGGGGCTGGCGTAGGCCTGCAGCAGTACGCCTCTCTGAAGAGGGAGGCCAAGGCCACGTCTCTACCCACCTGGAAAAGTGTCGATCGCCTTGACAACTCCAGTAACTATGTTTGGCAAGCTTTTTACAGCAGCTAATGTCAATTCACCTGAGCATTTGGAATAATATGTAATTGGAGGGATTAAACATTACATAACATACACAGCATGTTCATTTTAAAGTATCACTAACTTACCTTCCTTCCCTGTTTTGCTCATCCAGGTGCATCCTCAGTCCTCCAGAGTCCAGACGGCAACTGGATCGCTCTGCACAGCTCTCAGCTGTCTCGGCCCAGCCTGCTAACCAAGAGGAAGAGCCTGGTGTTCAGCGTGCTGGAAAAAGAGTCCGGCGTCGTCTCAGCCTACGACGAGATGGGATCTGACTCCGAGGAGGATATTGAAGGCGGCTGGGGTGCGGCATTGCGACAGTTCAGACGCAAGCTGTCCGATGAGACTTACTACACAGACTCGCAGCATGACCCGGAGTGGACGTACACCCAGCACCTCCCCATTACCTCACCTTCCTCTGGCCAGTACACCAACACAGAGACTCTCAATTCAGATTCGGAGGCATCGTCAGCTCTGTCAGCATGTCAGCGCAAACCGCCTCACAACCTGCTGAGGAAGAAAGGACCATCAGACACGCACCTGCACCCTCATCCTCACCACCAACCGCTCTACCACCAACACCTTCACCAGAACTTCTCTCCATATCCAATTCTCTCTGAAGCGCTGGATGTGAACTTTAACCCCAAGGTGAATTGTCTTTACATTTCGACAGTGTTAATCCTGTGTACAATCGGAAGTGTCAGATAATCAGAGTAGAGTAACTAATTGTGAAATGTGGTAGGTGAATGAAGCATCAGATAGGCTGAATACATTCAATACTGTCATGAATGTTACTTTCCACCTCTGTTTCTAGGTGACGGGAGACAGCAGTGAGGCAGAAGAAAGGCAGAGTGATCCAGTTAAAAGATCCCGGCGGCGCAGGAAAAGCAGGAGAGAGTCGTCATCAGACAGCAGGCCCGGAAGCCGAAGCCACACGCAGTCCATCTATCCATTAGTACAGGTAGCATATCGTACGAATCCCACATGTACCTGACTTGAAACTCACATCATGCCAGTGAAAAGGTTTTATATGGGGTTGTAAAATATTGTTTCACCATCAGGAGGCAGCAAATTACGATTCTGTAATTGACCCTGCTATCCAGGCTCCATAATCCTTCAAACATTTCTGTTGTCTGACATAGGAAGTATTTTACGAGTATATTTCCTTTATTCATGTGCACCCGTGTCCCTCTCTGTCGTTCACTCAAGGAGAACACTGGTTTACTTCTCAATGACCTGCTGCAGAGGGGCTTCAGTGAGGAACACACAGGATCTGACGTTATGCCAGTGGCCACAGCTGCACCAGACGCCTTCAGATCAGATGCCATCACACCCGAGCCAGAAGACTTGGACACAGTATCCCAGAATTCAGCGGCGCTGAGCACCCTTCAGCCCCACTCTCTGGCTCCTGGATCCGGCTCCCCGGACCCTCTGGAGGAGGAACTGCGATCAAGACTCAGCAAGCTCGTCAGCCGTGCCAACAGCAAAGACAGCAGCTCATCTGAGGAGGAGCGGCCTGCAGACAAACAGACGGATAAAGAAAATGACAGACAGATAGAAAACACAAAACCAAAAGACAGCGACAGAGAAAAGCAACGGGCACGTGGCAGATTAAGAGATAGGGCATGTAGTAAGGAAAGACAGAAAGGAAGTGATATAGCGGAAAAAGTGAATGGACAACAGATGACAAGAAGTGAGAGACTAATAAAGAGTCCATCGCCGAGTGACGAAGACAGACTTGGAGAGAGCAGTTTAGAGAAAGGAGAAGAGTGTTTTGAAGATATAGTACATGTGCAGGAGCCAAAGAGAGGAGACAGGAGACAGGGACATAGACATAGTAGGAGGCAACATAAAAGAGATTTGGAGAAGGAAGCGGAACCGCCTGGAGCAGGATGGAGGAGCGGATCCAGCGCGAGCTCACCCGCTGTTACACCTTCTTCCCAGGGGGGGGTGCTGTCTGACAACCCGGTAAGGAGATAGAAGAACATATTGCTCACATTCTGCTATCTGTCTGTCTGCCTTCAGATAAGTCTTCTTCTTTTACACTCAATAACTCTTCAACCACCTCACCTTCCTTTCTTATCCATATATTTATGTGACAACCTCTCTCCATCATCCTGTGCTTTTCCTCTTTCTCCCTGCTTCGCCTCTTCTCCTTTGGTTCGGCTGGCCTATGTGTTTCTTTGTGTGTGCGTCTGTCAGGAGCCACAGAAAGACTCGGAGCAACAGCAGAGGCTTCAGTTGCTCTCCTCGCTCTTACAGCAGGTGAGATATCAGCCAGAGAGCAAAGGCATCCTGTTATATCTTGCGCAGGATGCCACGCTTGAGGGCATACAACCCCCACTTACAAACCTCACCGCACCTCAAAGCCCACATACAGAACACACGCATGCACATCTGAAAAGGTCTGTTCAGATGAAATGCATGTTTTCAACAATAAGGGCGCAGATTAGGGTTTGTAGGCTTTGCAACATTTCCTCCCGTTGAATTGTGAATACAACTGAAGGCCACCACACGCTACACTCTTCCAGTCTCCTAGTTGGTTGTCTGTCCTCCTTTCCTCTTTTGGAAGAGTTGTGAACATTGAGTAGATGAATGAAAGCAACTTTTACAGTGGTGGAAACCTAAGTGACACAGATGGGTCGTCTCATTCCCAAACTGTCCCTGAGAGGAGGGAGGTTTGATGGGTTGCAATCTGCAACCTCACCACTAGATGCCACTAATTCCTTCACACTGGTCCTTTGAAAATATCAGTATAAAGACTTAATCTTTACCACCCACTTCAGTTCATTAAATATCTATTATTTTTGTTATCTCTATGATGCTTCAGACAGGCAAACTGCACCTACCAGGAGGCCAGAGATAACATATAATCATCTATATATCATTGATAGACCATTTATGACCAGTGTAGATAATACAGGTAACTACCATTTATCTGGCTGATATCATCTCCACCCACTGCATGTACTGTACAGCAGACTAAAATTCAAATGGAGGAATTACTCATAGCGGAATACACTGAAAAACAACAATTATCATATTTTTATTATAAATGAAACTGATAAGATGTGTCAGAAATTCATTGACCACCTTGATTCATTGATACAATAACCAAATCCATGAATGAATCATATGTACAAGTTAAAGCCTCCATGACGCACAAGAATACTCTCACACACACACACACACATCCATGGAGGTGTACTCATAAGATCATCTCATGTGCCGGTGCTCTGTGTGATGCGCGTGGGTCGATGTTGGTCATTGGCCAGCCTCATTATAAGCGTTGCTGTGAGTAATGTTCGTCTCTTACAATGTGTATGACACATGCTTGCGCGATCTATTTTTATGGTTTTCAAAGCTCCTTTTGAAACCCACCAGGACGGCTCAGTTGGATGTGAATAGGAAAAACATGTCAATAACAGTGATCCGTCTTAGTCCTTATTGTGGGTTACTTTGTGGGTCATCATGACCATTGGGTATATATATATACCTGTAAGTTTCCACTTAGGTATTTTGTGTTTAATGTAGTTTCATGAGAGAAAACAGAATTCGTAGAGGATGCATGAGGGTTGAAATCATGCAACCTTAAATGTTTTATATATTAGACAAAATATACATGGATAAAACCACATACTTTTCATCTGCCTACATCAGTACCAGAAATATGTGTGTATGTTTTGGCTGTTTACTCCGCATGGTTCTTTGCAGTGGATAAGATCATCAGACTCTCACCAAGCGTCCATTTCTCCAAGTCAATATCAGAATGTTTTTCCGTCTTTTCAAGATCAGTGAACAGTGATTTTGAAAGAGATTCCTTTTATCATCTCTCACCCAATCCGGCGTCTTGTTGTGACCAGAGTGCTGCCCCTTATCCTTCTCCATCCTTACCGTCCCCTGCTGTTACCAGCCAAATCTCTGACTGTCAGACTGCCACGTTATCTGTCTGTTGGAGAGGAATCAATACATCTACTTATCAAAGCTTCAGCCAGTGATTGGCTTTGTATTGAATTCGTATTGTATTGAACCTCCATCCTTTACCAGACACCCTCACCAGTCAATTAGTATTTGAACAAGAGGCTCAAGTGAAAGGAAACTGTCAGTGAACCAGAAGACCACCTGCTTAGGAAGCAGGATACACAACCGGACATTGATAGTCCAAAATGCTGACATTACAAACATGTCAAAAAAGATTTCACAGGTGATAAAATAAGAAGATACTTAGCACTGCAACCTCTTTTAACTGTTCAAAGCCTGTAAAACCCAGGATCAATCCCTGCTCCTCCTTTGTCCTGAGACCTGATTTGTTTCCTTTCCTTCTCCCGTTCTTTCTTTCACCTCCGGTCCTTTGTTCCACATCCTCTAATTGCAATTCCCCTCTCAAGCACATGTGAATGTGTGTGTGTGTGAAAGGAGAGAAAATATGACAAATATGTCTCACCATTACAGAACCTTGCAACTTAAGCAAGGATTGGAGGTGCTGATGAAAACAGATGTTGAAGACAGATGTTTTTTTTCTACAGTAATGCTTTTCTAAGTCAATAATTTAATAATATACTTGTATTTCCTAACATCTCCTTGCTCGATTGAATTTGTTCATTATCATTAATGTCAGTATGCCACATTACGCTTTGTTTTAAGAGGCAGACTCCCTTTGCTCTGTAACTTTTTTTTGTTGTTGTCACACTTGTGTCACTGACTGCGTCCCTGTTTGTTTGTTCCCTAAATGAAGCAGAAGTACTCCGCGGCCTCTCTCTGCAGCATCACCACAGAGGTGCTGAAGGTTTTGAACGCCACAGAGGAGCTAATCGGTGAGGCGGGAGGGGAGAGCTACACCCCGTCTGAGTCGATCAGTACTTCTCCAATCTCCTGCAGCTCTGAGACCCGCAGGCTTGACCAGAGGCTCACCAAGATGGAGGAGAACGTAAGCTACAGGTTTCACTTCTGTATGACAAACGTTGAATGAATCCGAATAGTAAATAAATATCTTGGTGTTTCTTCTTACTGCAGGTGTATCTGGCTGCTGGTGCTGTGTACGGCCTTGAGGGGGCGCTGGGTGACTTGGAGCAGTGTGCCCGTAGTATCAGTAGTGGTACCGCGGACACAGAGCTGGCTTTCCTGGAAGACCAGGTGGCCACTGCAGCCGCTCAGGTCCAGCAGTCTGAACTACAGGTACTTTACTCTCCATACACTTGTCCTGGTCATCTGCAGCTTTTCGTTAGTTGTCTATGCACCAAACAGGTGCATAGAAACTAATAATGAGTTTCAAGACAACAGTAGTGAAGCTTCACACACTAAAACAAAGTTGTTGTAACAACACCAGCAGATAACGTCAAGTCTATGTCACCAAACCAGAACAAGTATTGCATGTTCGTTTATTGAAACCTCTCAATGCTTTAAGATCTCAAACATCGAGGCCAGGATATCAGCTCTGAAAACAGCTGGGTTGAACGTGACTGTCTGCAACCACTTCTCAAAGTTCAAGCCAAAGGCAAAGGTACCTCACAGCTACAGTCGCACTCTTTCTATTGTTTACCTGAAGTCACCTTTAGTGTCTACTGATGATGCTTGGATGCTTGGATGCTTGGATGATGATGCTTGGATGCTTGGATGCTTGGATGCTTGGATGCTTGGATGCTTGGATGCTTGGATGATGATGCTTGGATGCTTGGATGCTTGGATGCTTGGATGCTTGGATGATGATGCTTGGATGCTTGGATGCTTGGATGATGATGCTTGGATGCTTGGATGCTGGGATGATGATGCTTGGATGCTTGGATGATGATGCTTGGATGCTTGGATGCTTGGATGCTTGGATGATGATGATGATGCTTGGATGCTTGGATGCTTGGATGATGATGCTTGGATGCTTGGATGCTGGGATGATGATGCTTGGATGCTTGGATGCTTGGATGATGATGCTTGGATGCTTGGATGCTTGGATGATGATGCTTGGATGCTTGGATGCTTGGATGCTTGGATGATGATGCTTGGATGATGATGCTTGGATGCTTGGATGCTTGGATGATGATGCTTGGATGCTTGGATGATGATGCTTGGATGCTTGGATGCTTGGATGATGATGATGATGATGATGATGAAGCTTGGATGCTTGGATGATGATGCTTGGATGCTTGGATGATGATGATGATGATGATGATGATGATGATGATGATGATGATGATGATGATGATGATGATAATAGTAAGAATGAGCTTTTTGTTAAACGACTTCAAACATCTGGTTGTTAGAAACATCATGAAAACAACCTGC
>CAAKHC010010716.1:0-10983 GCA_901007825.1 Macroramphosus scolopax
ATTTGGTCAAAGCATCTGTCAATGTACAAATTAAAGACCTCAAAATAAGGAATTCCAGTGAGTAGCTTTCAGTACCTTAAAGTATTTTGTGTGTTCATCTTTATTATCCCCCATTTTTGCTTTCAATCCACTTCTTAACATCAACTTTATTTATTTCACCAGCAGGACCCCCAGGAGAGGTGCGGAGCCATATTGCAGCTCCCACAACTGCAGCTTCCAAAGCTGCAGTTGTGGGAGTTCCCCTGATGTTTGTGTCCCTCTGTCTTGTGATCATTTTGGTGGTCCTGTTTTTGAAAAACAGAAGGAGACTAACCTCCTGCGTCAAGAGGGAGGAGATTCAAGACCCTTTAGTATAAGTTGGCATGTTGTAAAATGTTGTATTAAAAATCTTACATGAACTGTAAATATGAGAAAGAGTGGGTACTCTTTATTTTTGTACTGTTGTTACTTTAAGTAGGATGTGATCATGAAAGTAGGATTTATTCCCTTTACAATTTTTAAAGCGATTGAAGCACGTCTGTAAATAATAAATGTTATAAGGGTTGGATTGTATTGTAGCTTCTTTGATTCACTGACCCATTGTTATTAAAGTTTTTAATATCATTACAAGTCAAACTGTCTAGAGCAAGAACAGTCTTAATATCCCAACATACACGCAGCAGGGGCATTTAAATTGAGATCATTTCAGCTGTGCAGGGATGTAGTATATTACTGTTTTTAAATGTTTTGTTCCACTTCTCTACATTAGCTACCTTTGCAACGGTTTCGTATTGGTGTTTTACTTTGTTTGTGCTTTGTAACGCTATTTTGAATGGTACCATAAAATATATTGTATTGTTTTTGCCAACCTCAGTTTGTCCGTCTGCCTGTGTGGAGGCAGGATACACACAGACTGCATGTAAATAAATCACAACTGTTATCAGTCAATGGTGATTTTGTCAGAATTTTTGTAGTGCAGAGAAGAAGTTTGGAAGTGATTGCTGGTTAGAATTTAGTGTAAATGGGTCACATTTGAGACCATTTATTGTCTATAAAGCCTGCTATAATTTAGCACCTTAATGTCCCAAGAAGAACTCTCAGATCTTCCACTGCCATCCCACACACACCCCAGTTGTTATTTTATTTATTGGTAACACTCACTATTATCTAATCTTCTATTGTTTAAGCACTTTGGGCTGATTCTTTGCTTGAAAAGAGCTGCACAAATGATGATTATTACTATAATATCGTACTACATTATATTTCTGAGGAAATATTTACTATATTTGCACATGCATCCAAATGTGTGATTGTGTCAGTTGTGTAGCTGCATATAATTGATTGATGGGCTGTGTGCACTTCTAGTTGTTATTATTATTATGCTACATATTCTGTGTATGTAATTTATAGGTTATCCCAGCCACTGTACTCTCATCAGTTGCACGTGATGGGACATCCCTTCAGTGTTCTCAATAACAAGTGCTTGAGCAGCTGATATGGAAAGAACAAGAGTGCCTCTCATTTCCTTTTGTGGCTCTTTTGAAGTATTCGTCAGCCTGTCAGTCAGTCAGTCAAGTTGCTCTGTCTTGCGTTGAGACTGTGGTAGCCTGCCTGCAGCCCAGCTTGCGGGATGGAAGCCCACTGGTGGAGCTGTGTGTTGGTATTACTCTGCATGCCTGCAGAGGTTACTGTGAACACCGTACCAGGTGAGTGTTTGTGCGTGTGAAAGAAAGAAAGAAAGAAATGATAGGAGAAGTTATGGGTTGAGGAAGTATAAAATATCTTCAAAGATGAGACTGAGTCATCTTTTCCTGTTTGTTTGCAGCCTCATCCTGTTTTGTCCTCTGAGCAGAGCCTCCGAAGAGTTACTCAGAAACCTTAAGTTCAATATTGTTAAAATTCAGCTTAAAATGTCATTTCATCAGCAGGATGTACTCTCAAATTGAAATGTACCGCTCCTGCAGAAAATGTCCAATGCACCTGATATGATTTGTGTGCATGGCATAAATAGATTTTTGATATAGATGCATGAATGCATATAACATATTTTGAGGTGGAACTGCTTTTAACTACTTGATATGTGTAATCCAGTAGAACTGAACAAAGGTTTTTCTATAATCTTTTTAAATATAAGCCAAAACATCTACAGATTCACTAGTTTAAATCTTCAACACTATTCTGATAAGTGAATATCCATCTTCCCCTCAGTTTCTCCAAATCCTCCATCCATCTCCATCATAAGAGTCAACTCCTCTACTGAGATAACATGCTCTACAATGTTGCCTGATCCATTGGGGGTCTACCTCTACAGGTATTTACATCGCAACCCGGAAGTTGTGTACCTGTCCTTGGTGAAGGGACTGATCACCAAGCGTACAACAGCCGCAGAATTTGTCGGGCGAATTCACATAACTCCAAGCCAGCAGATCAAGAAGGGCCACGGGTTTACTCTGCAGCTGTCTCCACTCAGATTGGAGGACACCGACTTGTATTACTGCGAATGGACCTTCTTCAAATCGGAGACGGCTAAGGAAGAACTTTTTGTCAGCAATGATACCATTATCATTGTCAAAGGTAAAAAATAATGATTTTTTATAAGCTTTGAAATGAGATACAGTCCATTGACAAGCTTGGTTTAACTATACAAATAATTTTCTGCAACTCTAGAGCAGGATCCCATGGAGCTCTGCAATAACCATGGGTTGGATGTCATCTTGATCGTCCTGAGTGTGTCAGCATTAGCTGTCACCCTGGCCATTGGTACAGTGATTGTGAGACACAGACGTGTACGTGTACAATACAAATACTTTCAGGGACATTTAGGTGGTTACCGCGTCCGATAACGGAACTGAAAATGTTTTGTTTGTTTTCCCACAGTTTAAAAAGCAACTTAGACTTGGGAGAGCCTCCAAAACATCCAGACCCAACAGGCCTCAGCATGTCTGTCTTTCGCAGATACAACAGCGCCCCTACTATGAAAATGCTTTGGACTTCAGAGGCATTCTATAATGCCAATAGGTGGTGCAACAATGATGACTATCACTTATCAGTTATTTTTGTTTGCTTTCATATACCAATTTGTGTTTTGTTGCAGAAAAGTTAATGTACCACATTCTGGCTGATGTGGTGTGTCTGTATTAGCAAATAAATAGATATTGAAAAAAATGTATTCATATTATGGGGCAAAACGGATTATAACTGGTGCATGTGGTGCGGGGTTGATGGGGAAAAACAGCATTAAAAGCCGACATAAAACAATGTTAGTGGGCTTATTGTAGTTGTATCAATCAAATGTAACCTTTGTCCTGTTTTGATATTGTGTATTAAATTTCAGCTTTTGGCAATTTGACCGTCTTTAGATATCAATTTAAAATTACTTAAAATGTTGAGAATGGGAAATCCACCTCTTCGGTCAATTCAAGCTTCATTTTTCTTGATGCTGATTAACATCCAAAAGAGGCAGTGACTGTAAATGATCCTAAATACTTACAACATCATGATGACATGGATTATCTGAGGGGCCTCCCACCAAATACCTTGTAAAAAAAAACATTGGTCCGTGATACACTTATACACCAAGTCTGTTGACTGACAAACAAACCAACAGATACGGGTGAAAACCTCTTTAGCGGATGTTGATGCACATAATAACACGAAGAGTAGTTTATGTTATGCGAACTTGTTATGCAAGGGAACTAATACATTTACACAACATATCTAAAGACGGAACCGAAGAACTACATGGTCTGTTTTCGACGGACTATAATGAGTGGAACACAACGTAATTCATTTAAAAAACAAACCTAAAGATTGAATATTCGTACTAAAGGAGTTGTTTTTCGCGGACTGGTCCGCTTGGATGAGGATATTCTAACTATGGAATAAAGTTAATAATTGTGAAAATAAAAACGAACGCGTTAGTGCAGCTGTTAGCAGCAGTTAGCTCTTTAGGGGGACGGAGCAGGAGGAAACGAGACCCTGGAATATAAACGATGGTCTCCTTGGCTTCTGCGATCAATCTCACTGACTTCAAAGCTCAAAGCACAATCAGCTATGAGTAGCTGCTTTATGAAAAACGAAAAAAACACTCTGGATTGAACGGGCTCTTGTTTTTAAGTCAGGCAGCTTGTTTGTGACCAGGACAAGAAAAAATGAGCTGCCATAAACTGCTGTTTTCCGAATTGAAGTTGTGGACTTGTGGAGGAAGCAGATGGATACGGAGACACAGTGAGTAACGGATCCCTTCTGTGTTGAATTCTAGTAAGCATGTAGCTCAACTATGTGTAGGGTGTGTTTTCCTGTTTGGAGGGAACACACGACCAAAACAGAAAATTAACTCAATCATTAGCTGTCTATCTTGCAACAGCTGCACACCTCCTTCATGACGTGCCTCACCTTCTGCAAATATACTTCAATAAACCAAGTACACTGATCAACGCTCAGTTCCATTATAAATAATATTGTAATTACTATGTCAACTAAGTCTTCTACTGAAACATCCCAGTAGTGGACAGCTGTTACAGCTTCATGAATTGTGATACTCCCAGCAGTGTGTGATGATCAAGACCTTCCTTATTATTCAAATAATTTACTGCTCTTTTAAAGAGACTCTTATGTGCTGCTTAGCTTTAGTTTTGTTTTCAATCAGCAGGTGTAGGTGGACATGGAAGGGCATCCATTTCCTCTTGCAGTCCAAAGGTCTGTATCGTTGGAAGTGGTCCTGCAGGTTTCTACACTGCACAGCACTTGATCAAGGTAACGCTATGCATTTCCGGTTTTGATCATGAAGTTGAGTGCAGTATTTGACACTATAGACACAGTCACCCTATATGTCGTTAGATTTTGTGACATTAAGTGGAAGTGGTGGAAGTATTAAAGACATCAGCTTGGACAAAATGAACGTTTTTGCTTGAATATTCATGTTTTTATAGAGTATTCCCACCACTAAATGGTCACATGAAGATCTACAGTTTGGACATAGAATATTTATTGCATGTACAGTACCAGCCAAAAGTTTGGACCCACCTTCGCCATTGGAGATTAACATTGAAGACATCAAAACTATGAAGGAACATGTATGGAATTATATAGAAAATAACAAAAGTAAAGAAAAATGACTGAATGAGAAAGTGTGTCCAAATGTTTGACTGGTGCTGTGGTTACAAAGTTTCACTCACTCAAGGAAAGTAATGAATAGCTTCAAAGTCCTGCTATAATCCTGGACAGGGATTAGGATGGGAAATAACCACACAATACGATCATTGTAAAACCCTCGGCTTGTTCAGTGAGCACACACACACGTGTGTCCTCACATGCTGGTTCGATAGACTAATGGAATATTGTACTACATATTACATATATTGTGCAGTTTTTGTAGAAATATTTAAATTATGATATTTCCTCTTTGTACACATGTCTGTTGTTGGAAACAGGGATATCCAAATGCATCAGATTGTCTCTTTGAAGTTTCAGACTGATTTGGAGTGTCAGAGCCCAAACATGACCTCAAAAAACAAACATTCTAATAATAACAACCGATTTTAAGCCACTATGATGCATCGATGAAGTACTCAGTTTTAAATGTTGTCTTTCACTCCCTGTTGTCCTTTCTAGGCTCGTCAGGATGTCGAGGTGGACATTTATGAGCGGCTTCCCGTCCCTTTCGGCCTGGTCAGGTTCGGGGTTGCCCCTGATCATCCTGAAGTGAAGGTCTTGAATCCCAATAGGATGATAGAGAACAGATAATTGCACCCCACTGTATATTGTATTAGAACAGGTTCTCGGCAGGCGACACCTAGACGGCTCTTTGCCTCACAGTTAATCCAGGTTATATCTCCCCCGCCAGATGATGTGAATGGTGGAATGTTTATGCAAAGAAAACAAAGCTCAGACCGATAAACCGGTTTAATAAGATAATAAACTGTGTGTTAACTCTCTGTCCCTGGCATTGACGGTGGAAAATAAAAGTGCCACTTAATAACCGAAACACAGTGGAAGAACAAGTCAATCAACATGGTGATAAGTGAAATCAGTCGCATGACTATGGGGTGATGAAATCTTGTTTTGTTTTCCATTTGTGAAAAAAATGTGTTGAGGGAATTACCAGTTGACAGTATTTCACAGTTAATGAATGGGAAGTTAATAAGACGACTAGTGTTTCACACGCACACATGACTGGGCAAGAAGAAACTATTTTTTAAAAATGTTTAACCTTGAAACATGCTCAGGTCTCTGGGGGTCTGATGGGAAATTGGTTGCATTTATTTAGCGACTTTCGGTCTTAACGGTTAATTTAAGAACTGTTGCTCTCTGACAAACCAACCTGACTTTCTGGTTTCATGCATGCAAGACACCTTTTGACACATCGGAGATCCCCGATTTTACACCGTTAAGTTTCTCCGTGTATTTACTAGTTGTCACGTGCAGAAGAAAGACCGTGAGATAAAAGAAACGATTCTTTCACCCATTTGTGACCATTGGAGTTCATTTTCTTGCTATACGAGTGAACAATTTATTGTCTGAAATGCGCTCTAAATTGTTGCACTTCCCCTTTAATAGTCAATGCTGCTGACATGATAGTGGTAAATTTCTGAATGAAGCTTAAGTTGATCCCTGTTTGCTGTCCGTGTAAAGCAGTGTCTTCCTCCGACTAACAGCACAGAACTTTTCTGAGTCTCTATATGATAATAAAATAACAAATGTATTTATACATATTGCTAGCTAGCTTAACAATTTGCCATTGCAGTATTTCTATAAGCCCTTTCCATTGCCTTTATTTGAAACTCTTATCATTTCATTTTTTCGTAGAACGTCATCAACACATTCACACAGACCGCAAAAAATGCTCGCTGTAGTTTCTACGGCAACGTGAACGTTGGGAAGGATGTGAGCGTTCAAGAGCTGCAGCAAGCCTACCACGCTGTCATACTGGTAATAACATGACGACCCACACTGCTGCGTGTGCGTCCCCAAACCTCACAACGGTATCCTTATGCATTGTGTTTTTGTTTATTGGATGGTAGAGTTACGGGGCAGAGGGAAACAGGACCATGGGGGTACCCGGAGAAGACTTGGAAGGTGTGTACGCTGCCAAAGACTTTGTGGGATGGTACAATGGACTGCCCAGCTGTCGGGAGGTACGCCTTAATTATCCTGTCTCCTGTATATCAAGCGGTTACCAATGTAAAAAAAGTCAGGTCACATCACATGATCATCAGATCAGTCGTCTTTTGCTGACAGTTTGACTCTGTTGTTCCTCGTTCTCTTTTCCATTCAGCTGAATCCCGACCTGAGTTGTCAGACCGCAGTCATTCTGGGACAGGGCAACGTGGCCTTGGATGTAGCCAGAATACTGCTGTCCTCCACTGACAGTTTAAAGGTATGCAAGCTGTGTTTTGTAGGATTTGATCCAATCCAGGTTACCTCTAAACATGTCGGCCCTGTGTCAGATTTCACTGATGAGTTCTGAATGAATTCAACTACTGTGTTGTTTTTTTCCCCTCAATGTCTATGTGAGTTTCAGTTGACAGTCTGACTTCACAGCAGTTCACAGCAGGGGTGTGAGGAGTCATCTATATTTGCATCTATATATCTGTGATCACATGATATGTATCTGTATTCCAATAGCAGACTGAAAGTGGGCTTTGTGTTATTGTGCAATATAAGATGGGAACAGGTTGAACATAAGCAAATTAACATGAGATTAAACCGTTCTGTACTCGTCATCCCACAGCTCCATTATCAACTAAACTATAAGACGTGTCCGCTTCGCTCTGGACTGTTATTGACAGTATTTCAGTGTCTGAGTTTGTGTGTGTGTACCGGTTTGTGAGATTGAGCGCTGTGATAATGCCGGAATGCCATCAACATCATTTCAGCTGATGTCTATCGCACATGAGTGCACATAGTCGACCTCACGCGTTAATATGAAACAGAAAGAGTTTACTGTAAAACCCTCTCTTGAGTGTGGCAAAGGTAATGTTGTAACGTGTACTGTAATGGAAAATCCTACCTTTCATCTGCAGAAGACTGACATCACCCAACCCGCCCTCGAGGCTCTGGCGGAGAGCCAGGTCCGCAGGGTGCTGATTGTTGGCCGGAGAGGACCTATGCAGGTCGCTTGCACAATCAAGGTGTGTGCCAGCAGAGACAGTCTGTTACTAGGCAGGCTGACAACTGCTACTGATGTTTAAAACTACTTCTTACGTCAGTCACAGCTCTCTACATGAGCTGTGACTGACATGAACATCACTGTTTTAAAACCAGTCTGAATATCTCGACTGCTTGTGTGACTTCGTTGTAGCCATGTGTCTCCATTTGTTAGCAAATACTTAGACGTTGCTGTCTTAGCTAGCCAGAATGATCCTTTAACCTCACCAAACCTACTTATCAAGAGAGGAATGTTCTCTCAGCTCCTAATGATTTTCTCACACTGCTCAGCTGCTGTTTCTTTATCTCCATGTCTTCAGGAGGTCAGAGAAATGGTGAACCTGCCGGGAACCAGACCTGAGATGCTGGCAGCAGATTTTGAGGGCGTGCGCGAGGTTCTTCATGGTGAGAGATGTTATTGCATGTGAATGTTTTCTTCTCTTGAAGGACGGCACGTATAAATGCATCCAGCAAAGGAAGAGAGTTTTTTCTTTCGCCCACACCAGCAGCAATGACATGTAAAAGTGCTGCATGTTTTTTAGATAAAGCGTGTTCAGAAGACTGATGACGAGGTAGACACGATGAAGGAATAAATGCACTGTGGTTAACAGCCACAAGATGCCTGATTGAGAACTGAAGCCTCTGCACGGTGAGAGAATGGAAATAGTTCAGTGGAGCTCGTTTGAGTTGTTCTGTGGTTCAAACTTTGTTCTGTTTGTTAGAAACAGTTACGGAAAGGTTTTACCTTGTTGTGGGACCTGTTTTTTTTTGCTGCAGGCTGTCCTCATCCTGCTGACCTCATGTCCTGTCCTTGTCCTTGCTAAATAAATAACTCTGGGCTGATTGATGCCGCTGAGACTCCGAGTTCAGGCTCATACTGATAACCCTTGTTCAAGGGTGACTTTGGAGAGCCTGATCTTATTGCTATGAAACATAAGCTGGACGTGAAGGGTGATAGTAGAAGCTGGTGGTTTTGTTTAGTGCCGCTAAACTTGTGGTTGTTATTAACACGAGTGCTGCAGTGGTGACTGGTTTGTGGCTTCAGCAGCGTATCAAGGCGTGTGCAGTTACAGGAAGTTTAGGAAGGCCTGCCAGTTCCGAGGTGTGTTAATGTGGCCCACCGGTTTCCTTTGCTTTTAAAATGTGTGTGCCATCACAACCTTCACATGTGATGTGAGTGTGTTCTGATATCTGGTATGTGAACTTATCTGCACATCATACGTAGACGGATCTTCACTCAGGGCCGTTTGCTCACATGATGCAATAGGCACAAACAGATGGAGTGTTGATTTTAACAACTATTCTTTGTCTTAGTCCTGACATCAGGACATCAGGACATCAGGACTGCCTCTTTATGTTCTGGTCACTCCACAACTCAGAGAGGAAACACTGTTTGAGGAATACAAAGACAAGGCTGCTTAGGTCTCATATGAACTTTAGGCAAACCTAAGAGACAAACTAGAGACACACATTCAAAGCAAAACAAGACATTTGGGAACAGGAATCACCTTTTAAGCAGACAGTTTTTAAGCACAATGTCCCTGCTGTCGCAGATCTGCCGAGGCCAAGGAAGCGCCTGACGGAGCTGATGTTGAAGACCGCCCTTGACCTCCCAGATGAGAAGGAACAGGCAAGACGAGACAAGGCCTCACACATCTGGGGCTTTCGGTTCTTCCGGAGCCCTGTCCAGGTCCTCTCCGATCCCAACTGCAACAGAACAGCTGGTATACGACTAGCGGTCAACAAGCTGGAGGTAAACAGGGTTTCTTGTCCAGCATGAGGGGCGGGGAAGCACCGTCCCTTCACTAACCCCACGCACATTTTCTTCTGACGGTGCTGATCGGTGATTCCGTTACCAAGCCCGCTTCTCTAACCTTTGGGCCACAACTTAACACGTTGTAATTTCCTGTTTTATGTTGGTTGCGCTTGTGAAACCAGTCCTCGGGGGAGGCAGCCCGGGCAGTGCTCACTGGTGAGGTGGAGGATGTGGCGTGCGGTCTGGTCATTAGCAGCATCGGCTACAAGAGCCTCCCTATAGACCCATCAGTGCCGTTTGACTCCCGCAAAGCCATCGTCCCCAACATCATGGGCCGCGTTCAACAAGCTGCAGGTACTAGACACAAAGACACCTGAACAAACGGACACCTGTCCAACAATAAACATGCATGAAATGTTTTTTTTTCCTTCTAGGTCTTTATTGTAGCGGTTGGCTTAAAACAGGCCCCACCGGGGTGATAGCTACCACCATGAACAACAGCTTCGACACCGGACGAGCCGTCGTGGAGGACATGGACTCAGGAACCTTGGATGTATCTGCTGCTAAGCCAGGTGCACAAAGCATCGGCGCTCTGCTTGACAAGAGAGGTATTCTTCTTCTTGTCTGCTCCCCCTCACAGCCTTCTGCTGTGGCCTGAGTGGCTCATGAAGGAAATGCATCCTTGTTATGGAAACTGACATTTAACATACCGGGTGCATTTGCCCATTTACTTTTCATGTTACTGAATAAAACAAAAGTTTATATTCAGTTTCCTGTCTGTCAGTATGTGTGATGCTGTGAAACTGAGAAAAGCTGGAGGTGTGAACACATGTAGATGGTGACGTAATGTTTTGACAAGCTTGGTATCTCAGCCACATCAGACTCATGAGCTAACATGAAATATTATGAATTAGTTAATGGGGAATAAATGAGGATAAAGCCGTCCTCCACCAGAGCTTCATACTTCCCTCTGGTGGCGCCAGCCACATGAATCAGGGCTCTAAATAAGGAGTTTGCAAACCTATGGGTGGTGTTATATAGACTTCCTCCACTCTTTAAATCTTACACTAAACTGCTTCAACCAGATCACACGTTGCCAC
>CAAKHC010010716.1:11314-41789 GCA_901007825.1 Macroramphosus scolopax
TCCCTCTGGTGGCGCCAGCCACATGAATCAGGGCTCTAAATAAGGAGTTTGCAAACCTATGGGTGGTGTTATATAGACTTCCTCCACTCTTTAAATCTTACACTAAACTGCTTCAACCAGATCACACGTTGCCACTTCAACTGCATGATCTTCTCTGCAGGAGTGAAACCAGTGACCTTCTCAGACTGGGAGAAGATTGATAGTGTGGAGATGAGGAGGGGCGAGTCCAATGGGAAACCCAGAGATAAAGTGCTGACTGTGGAAGAAATGCTGCGGGTGGCCCGGACATGACGGAGGACAAGAGACTGTTTCTGAGTCTGCACACCGAGTAGCTGCTGCTGAAGTGTTGGACAAGTTACCATTTGAAACCAGCACAGTGGCTGACACTCCGCACAGGAGAGCAGTACGGCAATACGACATGGATGATATATTCTGCACATCTTTGTCTCTCACCTACAACAAACAGCCATAATGGAGGCTTTAAATAATAATCTTAGCACTGTAAGTAACTGTAGGTACATTTTCCATCTTATATGAAATTATACTGATTCTGAATATATTTATTAAAAATGAGACTATTATATTTACTTTGTCAGCGTGGTTGTCTTACGTGGCGGATCCATGGACCGACATTGGAACCATTCCTATCAGAATGATACAGTGGTTATTTGCAAAATACGAAAGAGAAACTAAAGTCACCAGTTTGAGGTTGAATATTTATATTTTTCAATAACATCAGACAGGTTTCAGTGGAAACAGATTCAGGAAGGTAACTGAGAAATAGACAAACAGAAGAGTTCAATCATGAAATAGACTGACGCTCAAACTACTTGGGTTTTTCTTGTGTGTGTTAAAGCAACAGTATGTAGCTTTTGCTGGGTAACTAGTAATAACAGCAGTCTGCTGATATCTCAGCAGGGAGACTACTTCTACTGTAATATAACCAAGGCTGAGGCAGATTGGACTGGAAACATGGTTCTAGTACATCTTTTGCATCGTGACCATCAACATCTGGACCCACAGCCTTTTTGTGATAGCATGCTGTTGCTAACATTACAGGGATTTATTCAAAAGCAAGACACCGAGACAAAAGCAGGCACATGCAGAAACCTCTTGGATGCACAGCTAAACCCCACTTTATAGACATAGCTAGTCATTGAGCGTCACGCTGTCCCCGCTCTGCGTCACGCTGTCCCCGCTCTGCGTCACGCTGTCCCCGCTCTGCGTCACGCTGTCCCCGCTCTGCGTCACGCTGTCCCCGCTCAGCCTCACGCTGTCCCCGCTCTGCGTCGCGTTGTCCCCGCTCTGCGTCGCGTTGTCCACGCTCAGCCTCACGCTGTCCCCGCTCTGCGTCGCGCTGTCCCCGCTCTGCGTCGCGCTGTCCCCGCTCTGCGTCACGCTGTCCATGCTCAGCCTCATGCTGTCTCCGCTCTGCGTCGCGTTGACCCCGCTCTGCGTCGCGTTGTCCATGCTCAGCCTCATGCTGTCTCCGCTCTGCGTCGCGTTGACCCCGCTCTGCGTCGCGTTGTCCATGCTCAGCCTCATGCTGTCTCCGCTCTGCGTCGCGTTGACCCCGCTCTGCGTCGCGTTGTCCATGCTCAGCCTCATGCTGTCTCCGCTCTGCGTCGCGTTGACCCCGCTCTGCGTCGCGTTGTCCATGCTCAGCCTCATGCTGTCTTCGCTCTGCGTCGCGTTGACCCCGCTCTGCGTCGCGTTGACCCCGCTCTGCGTCGCGTTGTCCATGCTCAGCCTCATGCTGTCTCCGCTCTGCGTCGCGTTGACCCCGCTCTGCGTCGCGTTGTCCATGCTCAGCCTCATGCTGTCTCCGCTCTGCGTCGCGTTGACCCCGCTCTGCGTCGCGTTGTCCATGCTCAGCCTCATGCTGTCTCCGCTCTGCGTCGCGTTGACCCCGCTCTGCGTCGCGTTGACCCCGCTCTGCGTCGCGTTGTCCATGCTCAGCCTCATGCTGTCTCCGCTCTGCGTCGCGTTGACCCCGCTCTGCGTCGCGTTGACCCCGCTCTGCGTCGCGTTGACCCCGCTCTGCGTCGCGTTGTCCATGCTCAGCCTCATGCTGTCTCCGCTCTGCGTCGCGTTGTCCCCGCTCTGCGTCGCGTTGTCCACGCTCTGCGTCACGTTGTCCATGCTCAAGATTTGATTAGAAGAGGGATTCTTCTTCGTTAGGAGCCCGGTTGGCCTGTTCAGAGGCAACTGCGTCAGCTTCATGTGACCAGCCAACGCATTTACTTCCACTTCATTGGTTTCCAGTTGTACTGAAAGAAAAACACTTAAAATAAGTAATTTTCTCCTATTTACACTTGCCTGAAAAGCTGATCGAACGATGGTCAATAACAGCACAATTCCGTTTTAGATAAAAGCATAAAACTTCAAAAAGTGACACATTTTGGAGTTAAGAATTAGGCTCTACAGTTTTATCCAGAATGGTTTTACAGAAATGCTCACCTTCTTTAGCATGTTGCTCCAACATGGACTCCATTGACTGGAGGAGTTTAAGAACATTCTGTATGGAGATCTCATTGGGAGACATCTCTGTAGGACAAACAGCAAGTTCAGTGGAAGAAAATGTACATAAATCATGTTGTCATTAATGTCGTCTTACCTGTCGTACTCCTCTTCAGCCCATTATTTTGCCTTTGCCTAGTGTCAGTAACTGGGGAACCAAAGCCTGACGGCAGTGAACTTTCTGTTACTCAAGTGTTTAGTATCACAACATATCATTCAGCCAAAGAACATAAAGGCATTTTCATTTTATCGACAATTTTTCTTAAACACAAGTCCCAGTTAGAAAGACTATAACTACCTTTGGCAGGCCACACAGTCAGCACACAGATAACGAGGACCCACACAGATCCCATTGCTTCATACACGGCAGACAATCCTGCTTCTGACAACGTGGGGTTTGTAAATAGCACAGCTGCTGCTGATCAGCTTTAATTGATTCTCTCCTCGGAGGAGTCGCTCCTGTGAAGGACATGCGACACAATTCATCCGGGAATGTTGTTGATATCTACTTGTTTTCGGATTCTGTTCATATAGAGAACTGAAGATTAACATAAGCTGAATTAAGTGAATGAATATAATTATAATTAAATAGCAATGTATGATAATGGGACCCAGCTTCATTCACTGGTAGCTACCGTGCAGGCTACAAACAGCAGTGGGAATGAATGTGTGTTTTGTGTTCCTCAGCTCGGTCCCTGATGAACAGATGATGCTGGAACAAGTTGTACACAGTAGCAAGTGAATACAGTGTGTTGTTCCTTTCCAACATGTTTACTTTATGGGCCAACACAGCAGCCGTACCCTCCAACTCACTGCTGGTTCCCAGAGGAATCACGGCTGAATACAACCACCTACTGACATTAATCTTTGATAGTTTATGACTATATACAAATAACTCATTTGTGTATGAAGTTTTCTTCAATTTAACACCATTTTTGCAAATGCGGAGGACTTAATTGCATTTCCTTTTGACCTGTAATGGAGTAAAAGTAGAAAGTGACATTAGATGGAAATAGTTACATAAAGCACAAGTGTATAAAATCCGTGCAAGCATGTTTTCCAATCCCAGAGAGGAATAGAGATGAAAGTCCGATTTCAGAAGAAGAATCCTGTCCAGTGTCTTATTATTGCCTGGTTTTAGAGTTGGGTTGTGGCGCCCCCTTGTGGTCTGCCAGGGGAAAGGGATTTGAGGATGTTGGAAAAAAAATATTTTTTAAATATGAAGTAAACACTTTTTATGTGCTATTATAAAATAAAACATCAAATGATTTATATCATATCTGAATCTTATTTGCCATGCCCAACATCAACACTCACTGCAAAAATATCCATAGAACAAAGAAACTCACAACAAACAAAGTCTGTTATACAGAGTTCAAGTGTTTCTTAGGATAGTAGTCGAGGTCAGCGTTTGTCTCCTGTCTGCTGCTGCGGAACCTTTGTATCACTGATGTGAAAATCCTTGTTGGCTCTGATGATGTAATGACAGGTAAGATTTAGCCATTCTACACTGTTTGAGTTTTATCATGGGAACATACAAAAGAGCCCATTCATTGGTGTGAAAACTAAACAGGCTTTATTATTTTAACATAGATATGCTGAAAACAAGATTCAACATTTGCAAGGAAAAGTGTTTCTGATAATACTCAATAATAATCAATATATTCCATATGTGTGCTCCTTTCCATCTCTGTATCTGTCCAGGTAGCGGAGGGGCTGTCCATGAGGGTACTTGACCTGTGGTGGATGGTACGTTGGAGGTCGGATGAACTCAAACACAGGCTCCCCCATGTCTGCAGGGGAGGAGATGCAACAGACACGTCTCATTATTAACAGACACACAAACTTTTCTCCTGACTTTTCAAAATCTGGAGCGGCCTGGTCTTTTACTGGCAATGGGTTTATGTTCGTGACTCACTGAGCGTGTTGTGAAAGGTGTTGGTGACAGATTCGTCCCACTGGCACTGGAAGAAGGCCAAACCCGCGGGGGTCATGTTGTCCTGGTGCTTTCTGTAGAAGTCCAACGTCTTAAACGTACGATCCTCCAGAGAATGACTGAAAAGGAGATAAACCGTTCATGATGCACCACTCAAATCAATGCTTTCAAAAGAGTACTGAGCAATGTCTCACCATGTTTAGATTCTTCACATTTCTATTATCTATAACTTCACGACACGTTGTTTTTTTTGGTGCCACAATTAAACACCTTGAACAGGAGGAACATGCAGTTTGAGCCAATAACATGCAGGCTTGCTCACCATGGTGACTGCCTCACATCCTCCTGGAAGTTGATGGGTCCCTCCTGCTTGAAGAGAACATAAATGAAGCGGTGGAAGCCTGTTCCTCTGGCAGGGAAGGGAGGCAGGTAGTGACACAGCTCCTGCCCAGTCTGCACTGCTCCGCCTGGTATGTTCCCCCTGCACAAACACAGGTCAATCAAGGCTGTGGCGACATAACCTAGCATGACCAAACGTATTTCCTCTCGCCTTCACATATGTGGGAGTCTTTTTCACTAAAGACACTTTGAGGTGTGCTTATGGAAAAAAGCACTCATGTTTAATTACTTACACCAGCCAGTGGATGTACTCTGCCTCACCATCCAGAAGATGCTCATCTGAAAAGAAAGCAGAGGCTCAGAATCCATGAAGCATCTGTGTTGATTCTAACAGTAACAGAATAATAAAGCAGCCTTACCTGGACAGGTGAGCAGAAGGGTCCACAGGGAGCCCTCCTCTGCACTAAAGCTGATGTCGGGGGCAGACGCTGCCTACAAAGTGAAGCAAAACCATCAGAGAAGACTCAGACATGTGAGTAGCAGGCAGAAAGAATGACTGAAGAACATTTAATAGACAGAGACTAAAGACGATGTAAAACTTCCACAGCTTTAATATACCTCAGTTGGTGTCAGCCGATTCCCAAAATGCACTTGACCACCGGTGCTATAGCAGATCTGCAGTGCAACTTGGGGCAGAAAGTAGGACATGGGGAAGAGATCCCTGAAGACCCCATAGTGGTCTGCCAGTCTCTTTTTATGAAATGGACCACTGCTCTTCTCCCAGGTTTCCTGCACCTGGTCCAGAGAAATCTTGACTGGGGCAAAGAGAGAAAATAAAAATGTTACCCGAACAGTATCTGAGTGATTAATGTAGCCCATTAGTTGCTATAAGCCAAACGATCCCCCTGTAAGATTAAGAGTGAGCTTACAAGTTCGCAAACGAGAAGCCCTTTCCAGATCAACATTCTTCCTGTTGTCCTTCATCATCTGCTTCCTCTCCCTCACCTCTTTGGTCCTGTGGGGTCGATAATAAGGCAGTCCGATGTCCACTCGCTCTGCGCCTGCAGAAAGATCGTTTTCAACTACCACAAGATAAAATCATCTGGTTTGTTCAAGGCTGCTTCCTCCCTTGTTTCTCACCATGCTCAGGATCTGATTTTTCCACGTAGCTTTTGTACGTCTTCCACCAGGCAGGCTTGTTCTTCGCCTCCTCAGCTTGTCTGAAGTATCGATTGAAGCTGCGGTATTTCTCTAATGAGTCCAGGTTTTCAACAGCAATGTCCTCGTTGGGCATTGGACCCAATGGAGGCGTCCTTCGACAGAGGAAGGCTGTTGTGTGGAAACATCCCACACAGTTAGTGAGTACATAAGTACACAAGTAAGGCACACACATCACAGTTCTGCTGTGATAAGTCTATTTCAGAGGATACAGCCCTCAGAAAATAAAGTAGGAAGTTCTGAGCTGATGTTTCAAATAATTTGGCTGATAGCAGATGAGTTTTTGACTGTTTACTTTGTTTTGATTGTTATGACATCTAAGAAACAACTTTTATTATAAACGTCTTTCCCATCAACAGATCAACATCAGTAAAAAGTAATTTTACAATCATTTATTTGCCGTAAACCATCCAATGTCACGAGGCTAGATTAACAACAATTAAACTCTCTACATATGAGAAACCCTCTTTGACAGATGTGGTAGTTTAACGGGAGGTTACATGATACATCCCTCCCTGTATATTAGTATACGAGGTTCTCCTGGGGTTTCCTCTAAGGAATAGTAAGTAGCAATGTTTATTTTACATTTAACAAACTGTAGTTGTTAATGTCAGTGGTGTCATATATGTAATATATAACCATTTTCACATGTAGATAAGACCATTGATCCCGGGTCTGCACGCGTAGTGCTGAGGCCCACACATCAAGTTCACATGAATAAAATAAACCCCTCACGCTTGCCGAAAATAATTTATCTGTAACAATACCTGTTGTGACGAAGGTCCTAGCATTGTTGACCCCTAAATCTGTCCCACTCCGCAAGACGGCAGTGCAGGCTGTCCGCAGCGCCATCTTGGAATGCTTGTCATCGATTCTACGGTGGCCGTGACGTACACAACTAGCCCGAGCTGTGGAGTCGAAACAAGAGTGTGGTTGTATGTGTATTTCAGGAGCGCTTTTTTATTGCTTCCTGTATCTTTTACTGCCCTCAATGCAGGTAAAACTGGCTGTGGCTCAGTCAACAATAACCTTGCTCTGATAAGGAATAAACATGACTTCAATATATGAACTTCTTGCCATTAAAAGTCATGCAGACGCCATGAACGTTTGCATCATCTCATATGATGTCATTGTACAGGATTTCTCTCCCCAACTCTGACTGACTGCTATTGGACCAGTCTCTTAGCCATCATATGATTAGATAGTTAAAGGAAAATACATTTTAAACTACTGCATTTTGTCCACAAAAACACGCTACTCTTGTAACTTTCCTATAGGACAAACTAAATATGGAACTCATTTACTCCTTATGCTTGAAAGACAAATTGGTTAATTGTAGTACATACAGTGATACAAGATTAAAGTCAAACAATACAAGCACCTAAAGAGCTTATCTCTAAACTCTCAGTTTGCTTCTACAGTCACAATGATGCCATCAAGTGAGCAAGTGTAACCTTTGGGCTCTTCCTAAGGTTTCTTCCATTATTTTCCATAAAAGTTTATCCCTGTTAATTAAATAATGTTTGCTAACTTTTTGAGTCTGTTGATGTAACCTACCCTTACGTTGATTTCTGGATTATTAAATAAATCTTAAATCATCAGTTCAACTGAAGACCATATTTTGAGAGGAGTATAGGTTTTAAAAAGTGAAAACTAGCTTGAACAAGGGAACAAGTCATATACAGTTAATTTGCTCTGTAACCCATTACTAGTTTACCCCATATTTTCTAGGCATAAGGTATTTCAAGTCTTAATGAAAATAATAGGATTGTAGGTCAGTGCTTGCATAAAGTTACTGTTTCATAGAACTATCGTTCTAGGCTTTTATGTTGAGAGTCGTACTTTTACTTCCGGGTCACATGTCATGCTTTTCTTCGTATCTCCAAACAAAAAAAGAAAACGTGAATTTGCAAGACACAAATTTGAACGTGTTTTTTGTAAATGTTTTCCCTTTTTTCATTTTTGACGCTAACGGAGAAAACGAAAAAAAATGGCTCTGGTTGACCGTTATTCGTTTTTGGTTCAAAAACCAAAATACCTCTGTTTTTTGGTTTTTGGTTCGAAAGTAAAAATGGATTATACTTTAATTCGCACGAAAGTTGTTTGCCGACCGCCAAAACTTCCAAAAGAGTAAGCAGAGGAAGTAATTTGACATTTAAAGCATATTCATAATAGTTTGAATAAAAATGTACAGCTGGTTTTGTTAGTCACAAACCCCAAAATATTAAGATGTAATGTTTATTGTAGTGCATGATGGACGTCAAATACTTAATTTATTTGCAGTAAATGTATAATGTAAAAATATATAAACTCTGTAACAAAAGATGTGTGTTTTGTAATGAAGTTATATTCCATAATATTCAATTCCGGTTAGTGGTCGATTTCCCCGACAACAAGTGAAGGTAGCATTTTTGCGTCTGACGTCACCAGGGAAGAGAGTCATCCGACGCTGTTTAGCATTCACACAGTCAGTCAGATGCTCTGCATACGTTTTACTGCTGAATTGGTAAGGACTCATACTGTTCTTTGTATGCCGTATATATACACAGAGAGCATGACATTGTGAGCTGATTTATATTTAAATGTTTACACATTTTCTATATTTTCACTTGTACACAAGAGTACCAGCTTACGCTAGCAAACGTTAGCTTCTCATTCCACTTGGCTAAGTTATGATGGCTAAGCGACGAAACCTTTCGTTTGCTGTTGGACCCAGGTTTTCAAAAATGAGGGGGATTTTGGAAGGTTTATATTCTCTTTTGAGAAACTGTTATCGTAAAGGGCTTAAAATGTCATGTTCGGCAGCTGAATGACAATACTGTAATATTGACATCCATCAATTCCTATTTCATCGTCCTGTCTCACAGATGTGTGTGTTCTTCCTTCAGATATGGAGTGTCAGAATTCAAACCTGACCTGCGCCATATGCCTGGAGCGGTTCCGGATTCCTGTAACAATCCCCTGCGGACACACCTTCTGTCAAATGTGCATCACTACCCACTGGGACACAAAGAGCAAGTCTGATATTGGACCTCAATGTCCCATGTGCAATGAGAAGTTCACAAGCAGGCCCATTCTCAAGCGTAATGTGTCCCTGTCAGTCCTGACTGAGGCTGCAAACAACACTGGCCCCTCCTGCAGAGAGACGTTCACAAGGGGGGGCGAAGGGGCGAAAGCCATGCTGCTGTGTGATCGCCATAAAAAGCCTCTGGTTTACTACTGCAAGCAGGACAAAATGTCTGTATGCTGCGAGTGCGGCATCTCTGGGTGTCTGGACCATGAGAAGGTCTTGTTGGAGACAGAAAGGGAAAATCAGGAGGTACAGTTACAGACTGCCACCGCAGTTGCTTTTCTGCTTGTGTAACATGAATTATGATTCCAGTTTGACAACATCCTCTTTACTCCCACATAAGACTGACCAAATACTTTTAACTTTCTCAATTTCATTTCGTTTTTTGTACAGCTGCTGCTGGAAAGAAAGAGTAAGGAGGTGGAGAAACTCATTGAGGAAACGAAGAAAAGAACCGCCGACTTGACAGAAAATATCAACCAAGCTAAGGTTAACTTCCAATTGAATCTATGAGAAAGTAGCCTGAAAGTTCTCTATGCTTTAAGCTAACTGGTTTTCCATGGATGTAAGGAAAGTGACTAAAAGTGACTAAACACAATACATCTCTCACAATGTTTCAGACTGATATAATATTGACATTTCAGTTTTTACCAAGCAGCTTTGACCCCCAGTGGCTAACCACAAACCAATGCACCTGGCAGCTGTCACACAGATAAAGATAGCGTTATCAGAAATAGGCTATTCTCCTCCAATACACTTTTAATGCATTTGCTAGAAATGTTCAGAGTCTCACTGTCAAAGCTGTGGCTTTGAAAACAACGCTAGTTACATTAGTGGAAGTAAATTAAAAGATGTGGACTGGAGAACTAGGATAGGTCAACAAATTGGTCAAAGCAGGTATATGACTTAGCACTTTCTATCACCAGGTGACTCTTCAGCAGACTTCAACCTGGGTGAATGTCAAGTTCTCCACCCTGATAAAGGTGCTGGCTGAGAAGCAGGAGGCCACAGAGATCTTCATTGAAGAGCAGAAAGAGGCCGCCATCTCTGAGGCGGAGTCGAGGCTAGCGGAACTGGAGGAGAGCACCCTGAAACTGAAAGAGAGCCAAGGCCAGATAGCAGCTCTACATAACCTCCCTGATACTGAGCTCATCAAGGTTTGACATTTTGACTTTACACTCTCAGCCCTTTGGTTCAAATGTATGTAATGTAGCCCCACTGCGCTGCTAGGTTCCTTCTCATTCACAGTCAGAAGGGGGCAGACAGACAACAGAAGAAGAGTGACAGCTCTAGAAAGATGTTGCACCTGTCATGTCGATTTGCATTTTGGGCAATTTAAGCACCAGGTTTTGGTAAAAAGAAGAATGTGTAAGAATAATATCTGATCGTTGATAAGAAGACAGGTGCAGCAGCACCTTCAGTCTGCTGAATGTACTGAGTGAACTTTCTGCATGTAAATATAGATGAAATCACAGCACAGCAGTTGTATTTAATGTGGTGATTTCATGAGATGACGTGGAGTTTATAAAATGAGAGTTTGAGCCGGGCTGAGCCACAACTTGGATGTGACTGCTGATTAATATATAATCTTATTGGGCTGGCTTTCAGGTACTATTTCCCTCTTTTCTCATTGTCTAACAGTAGAACAGAAAATATATGAATGAGAGCAGCTCTAGTTTGGATTTGGTTGTATTCACATACAGTATATGTGAACAGTGAGTGTTAGAGAGAACAACCTTCTGGAACTGGTCAATTGAAATGAGACAAATATGCTAATAGGCAATCATTTTGCCAAATGTAGCAAGCAGTGGAAAGCTTTTTACATGAAACATAGTTGTTAACACTGACTAGACTACCAGGAGTTTGGTTTGAGATTCAGGCTAATCTTGCATCGCGCCACTAGCATCAAGCAAAGATGAGGATTGGCTCCTAAATTCTCTTCTTCTTTGCGATGCATATCTCTTCATAGGAGTCAACGGTCATAGAAGTCCCCCGCTTCCAAGAGATTCCAACAGACTTATCGCCCAACCTGCAGGATCGATTAAATGGCATCACAGAGGTCCTGACCCGAGTCTCCAAGCTGGTGTCTGAAGACTTGGAGAAAGCTGTGAGCACCGCTGTGGGTCAGGACAAAGATGGTAACCCACCTTCAGGAATGATCTGCATGTAGCAATTTGCTTTGTTGCAGATCATTCCTCAGTCTTTGCTGTTTGTTGGTCTCCAGGTTCTCCTCAGGATAAGAAGCCCATCCTTGCTGTGGTTCCCAGTCCAGCTGCTCCATGCCACCCTGGTGGGAAGGAAGGCCTCAGTGCTTGTAAGTCCTCTGACATTAGATCAGATTTCGGTATTTACTATTCACCCGAATCACGTAAAAATCTTCAGATTTTTAATAATTTGCAAAAAAGGTTTTGATGACAGAAACTAGGGGAGAGCAGAAGACCCTTATTTGTATTCCTGTCCAAATAATAAACAAAACTAAGACCTGTGATGGTTGTCTTCCTTCTCTAAAGACCGATGCTCTCTGACCTTTGACCCTCGTACGGCCAACGGGAACCTGTTTCTGTCCCAAGAGAACCGGAGGGCAGAGCATCTGACCTCTGGGCAGCGCACCGTTGTAGCCCACGAAGCCCGCTTCGATCACACCTGGCAGGTGCTCTGCTTTCAGGGCTTAAAGCATGGACAGCACTACTGGGAGCTGGAGGTGTCCAAGCCCTGGGCCTACCTCGGGGTAAAGACGCCCTGCATGTTTCTATTACACACTGTTTTATTTTGTTCTGATGTTCCGGACCATTCACCTAGACAAATTGAACAGGAATCCAGCAGATTTTATTGACTGCACACAAGCTCTGAAAATTACTTCAGCCTCCTGTCTTATAGCCAGTAATCAGCTGTGATTTAAATGGCTGATGGTCACAACAAGACATGAGATAAAACTGTTTGAGCTGCTGCACTTTGAAGGCAGTGATGCATGTAAAAGCATCAGCATCAGTGATCAGTTTCCAGCCTCATAGAGCCTCTAGCACAGCTGTAGACTTATACATTATCTATCAAATAAATATTTCAACCCCAACAGCCGGTTCTTCTGTAAACAGTCCTAAGCTAAGTTTAAAGTTAGACTCCTAAGTTGAAAGAAATAAACATGTGGGAAACATCAGTCTGCCCCTGACATAGCTTTCCTTTCCTTTGTGCTGCATACATTTCAGTCTCATCTACTCTGACACCTCCCCTCAGGTTACCTACGAAAGCATCCCCAGGAAGGAGAAGGGCAAGAGGTGCATGCTGGGAATGAACGAACTGTCATGGAGCCTGCAGCTTGATGAGCGGCAACTCAGCGCCTGGCACAACGGCCGGCGGGAGGCCCTCCCCGGCCGCTCCCAGCACAGCCGCATCGGCATGCTGCTGGACTACGAGGCGGGGATGCTCACCTACTACGGAGACGGTCAGACCAGGCTCCATGCCTTCCATTGTGCCTTCACCAAGGAGCTGTTCCCTGCCTGCTGGATAGGAGAGGGGGTCAGCATCACCCTCTGCTTCACATGAGCTCTCTTGGAAAGTGAAGAAGGTAGTTCATGAAGAGAAACACTATCAATAATGGACACCAGCTGACTCAAAAAAGAAGATCCCCTAAACCATTTAGGGTTTTTAAAATCTTTTTCTCTTTCTTTTTAATGACTGGCTTGTTACATTGTTTTAAGCAGAAGAACTGATAGCGATGGGAATTTCCTCCCCAAAGGGGGCCTCTTGGTTGTGGCTTATTTTCTGTATTACTTATCATAAATAACAATGATATAGCTAATGGTTACAAACTCTGGTTCTTAAGGGCCTGAGGTACAAGGATGGCACTACTGCATTCTGGTTTGTTTTTATTTTAAATCTTCAATTTTAGATAGATGTCCCCTTTCTAACAGAAAGAGACCAATTTCTTCAACCCAGTATGTCAGATTATTGTATTCCACTACATGAAATAGTGTTAAGTTTCTTTGCCTCACTAGGACTTTTTACAGGTAGGCATTACTGTTACACCTGCTCATCATAATGATTCATTAATTCAACCATATGCTATTGTATATTCTGAATCAAGTACTGCTGGACTATAACTGAAGCAACTACTTCTGCAAGATTTCCCTAAATCCCTCAGTGTTCTAGACAGATTTTGAAGTGTGACACGTGCAAGTTGGCAGGTATTACAAACTTGTGTTAATGTTGACAGTATGTGCTGCCAACTTGTGTTGCACATGTGTACTTATTTTTTGACTCTGCCATACGGTTCCCGCTCAGGATCAGAGCTCTTTTTGAATTCTTTGTGGCTCCTCTAATGTGGAGATGGAATTATATTGAACACACAAAGTCCACATATGGGGCGGCAATACTGAGACAAGTCAAATTCAATTCCTGTAGTAGATCTGTGCAGCCCAGATTTAATTCTGACAGCTTTATTTGCAATTTTTTTAAAAATCGCATCGGTTCTTGACCTCCCAATTGTACCTGAGGGAGGAACTCATTCCACACAGATATGAAACAGTTTATCATATCCAACCACTGCAGGGTATAGTGAACATGACCCCCCCTGTTACATCATAAGTGATTTGGGTAAAACAAAAATGTGTCTGGACTGCTGAGAATGGGACCATTTTATTATGTTTAGATTTGAGCATGAATGCACAAACAGACTGTAAAATCCACCTTTTTATTTTTCTAATTATGAGCTCTTAAAAAGCATAGCTGTGACCGTGGGACGTTGAAGTTTTCGAGGCTCAGGACATCATGCACCAGTCTTTGGGAAGCTGTTGTGGATTTGTTCAAGATGTCTGAAAGCAAAGAGGAGAACTACTGACTGTATGACAGAAGGGAAAAGCACATTTCAAGGCTGTTAAGGCCTAAATAAAAATAAAAAGGTAAACTCTCCTGCTGACACTGGAATATGTTTCTGTCAGTGATGCTAATGCTAATGCACTGTGCTACGTTCAAAGGAGGCAGGGAATGTCTACTTTGTCCACATGTGACAAAGCAATACTCTGTAGAAATTAAAGTTTCACATGAATTAAGATCCATTTAATAAAATCCAATGCATACATGCATTATTTGACATCATGCTGTTTACATAAATTATTCAATAAATTTGTTTGAAATAATTAGAGCTTTATTATTATTATTATTATTATTATTATACATACAGCCATGGCAGAGCAAACAGGAGCCCGATGCATAGCGTTCTGATAGTGCAAACACTCAGCCACAGATACAGTATTTAGATTAGTGACCATAGAGGAAGGACGAGGAGAGGCTCAGATCCGATTGAAAGACTGACCTCAAACCGAAGATCGCAAACACAGGAAGTACAACTGTGACAAAGTTCTCTCATGACCTTGTTTGTTTCTATAATAGTTCTGTTTCAAATGTACAGCAATGAGTTCAGAGTCTAACAATGTGTCTTCTTGAACATTCAGTGACAAAACAGGAAGTGACATCAACTCGATGGCTCTGCACATAAAAGATAATCCTCTTCAACCTCTTCCTCTGCTCTAATCCTGGATCAGGGATTCATTGCTGATCTTTGTGGGTCTCTCATCCAACAAAACAAGTAAAAGCAGACCATTCCACTCTGCAGGCATCTCTCCAAACAATAACTACTTCTAACTTAGTGTTCTTGGTAAAAGATCTCATTTTTCAAAGTACATATATATTAGAAGCCTGTACACACAAATGATAGAAAAATAAAAGACTGCATTTAGCTTGCCACTGAATAGGTTAGCAAAGTAAATCACATCATTAGTTTCAGTTTAGGTTGGTAGTCAGTCGTACAAAATTATAAGTGTAACAGCAAAGCTATTTCTTAAGTTCAGGGGGGCAGTGGGATTCCTGCATCACTTGCTAGGCCATTAGTACTAAAAGCTGTCTGGCAACAACAGCATGAAAAAAAAACCTGACAGCTTTGGCCTGAACAATCTTTATCTTGTGTCGCTCAAAGATTGCTTCAAATACTTTTCATCAAACAAAGGTGCTTCTGAGGAGAATGACGCTGATTACTTTATATGAATCGTTAAAAAGAATGAGCTGAGGTGGAATGAGTAATGAAATTAGAAAAGGGTGAAGACAAAGGGAAGAGTTTGGGAGGGTCTAAGAAGACATAAAAGAGGGAATAATGTTTAAAAAAAAAAGAAAACTGCCTTCCTGGTGTCCAGTTAGAAGAGGTGATCCGCAGGATATCGGCTGGCTGATGAGGGAAATCGAGTCTACTGGTTCTTCTTGTCTTCTGGAGGAGAGTAGGGAGGAGGCTTGTCCTGGAAGAGAGGCGTTATACTTTAGGGAAAAGGTTTGTTGGCACAACATCCAAAGTAATCACATTTAATGTGACAAGAGTTAAGATTTGTCTCCCGTTATTTCAATAAAAGCTCCACAGAAAGGACAAGTCTCTGTTTCCCATTAGCCTAGATCAGGGGTCTTCAACCTTTTTAGCCCAGGGACCCCTTGGATGAGAGAAAAACAGAGCAGGGACCCCCACTTGAAATTCCCCCCCCCTTTTTTTTTTTTAAATATAAGCCTGACTTATAATAACTTTTAAATGTATTTTATTCAGCTTATTTCACTGTATTAACCAATTTCTGACTGGGTAGACTAAATAGATTTCGTCAAAGGTATATTATTATTGCATGTTAATGACATGTTCTTAATCATCTCAATCAAGTAATAATAATTAAAAAAAATTAAACTCACATATTATTTTGGTTAAAATTGCCTTCATTTTATTTTTAAGTTGGCGGACCCCCAGCAGTACCTCCGCGGACCCCCTAGGGGTCGCGGACCCCCGGTTGAAGACCACTGGCCTAGATCATCTGTCCATTTAAAGCAAAAAGTGCACAACTTTATTGACTAATTTCTGAATCATGATAAAGAAACAAAGTCAATATTCTGCCCCCAAAGACTGAGGTTTATGTTGGAAAACTGTGTTTCTCTTTTGTAATACAGAGAAATCCACCTCCAACTCTTCTTACATCAAATAGAATAAAAAAAAGGCTCTGGAAATGTCACCTTATTGTATGTTTACTATAACTTTCAGTGATATGTTTGAAAGTTGATGCAAATTCATTGTCCTGATGTGTTTGAATGGTATAAAATTAATCCTGAAATAAATGTAACCTGATTAAATAAGTGTGAAACATGCCGTCTGTCTTTAGATGAACAGCAGGGTCACGGAGGGCAGCTCACCTGTGGAAGGTACACATGTGTGGGTGGCAGTGTGGCACAGCTGGCGCTTGCTGCTGCCTCAGCAGCTTTGGCCTCCGCTGACAACGAGACAGGGAGAGAAGAATTAATGTCCCTGCGTTAATTCAGCTTAATCACAATACAGAAGATGAACGGAGGGTTGATGGGTGGCAGAATGAGAACAGAAAGTGCTGGAACACAGCAGAAGAGGCAGACATGGACCCTCTCAGGAACTTTAACATTGTTGTTTTTGAAATGTTAGTAAGACTGCTTGATATGGTAGAACTCATTACAACAACCCAATTCTGATAACAGGAAAGAAGGGTTTTATCTTCATGAAACAACTGAAAACTAAGCTGCAATTATCACCAGGCAGCTGTAATCAGCCGGAGAGACTCACCTGCAGCTGAGGAAGGGAGGTCTGGGTCATGTGGGGGCTGCAGGCCCAGAGGAGCAGAATATGGAGGTGGAGGTATGTAGGCTGCAGAGGCATCAAACGCTGGAGGATTGGGGTAGAATCCACCTGAAGAGCACAAACAGACAAGCAGATTAGACTGACTACTTTGAACCTGGTTCTCTCTCTGGGCGAGGATTTTATTACAGCTGCTACCTTGAGGAGGAGGGTTGGGGTAGGAGTACCCAGGTGGAGGTCCAGCAGGGTACATCCCATTGGCAGGGGGAGGCGGGCAAGCATAGGCCCCGTTAGCCATGTAGGGGCACCCACCAAACCCAGGTGAGACAGGCTGACCTCTGGACACTTGAAGACACAAAACAAGAGAACAAAAATGATTAAAAAACAACAGGAGGAATATCGGTAAGAAATTTGCTGTTGCTTTGTAACTTTACCCTGAGCTGCAACCTGCAGCATGTACTGGCCAAACTCTATGGCTCCTCCAGCAGCAAAGACAAGCTTGAAACTAGCACTACCCTCCCAGCCACCTTATAGAGACACAACATAGGGAGGAATCCATTGTGAAAAAGACATATTTTTTGTTACCAGATTATCTTTCAATTTCAACTACAGGAACACACACACACCAACCTCCAGTCTCTGCGGTGATGGTTCCCTTGATATAATTGGCTCCCAATACAGGTTGTTTGACCTCACAGCCCTTCATCAGGTAGAAGGGCATCATAAAGGACTGTAGTGCGTCCCGACCTTTAGCCACAAAGATCACCTGTAGCAGAAGAACAGCAGGTTTCAAATGTTCCCATGCCATCTTTTAAGACTTTAAATACATGGTTAAAAACGTAATCTTAATCCTGCTTGTCAGTGAGCCCCACCTCGCTGTGCACTTGCTGGAAATAACGAGTGTTATGTCACATGAGGATTAGACAAGAAACATAACATTGGGGTCTTGTCTCTCACCCTGTATGGAGTCAGGTAGATGCTGCCCTTCTTGCTCTTCCTGAAGACTTCAGGCAGATTGTCAGCATCAATGAAAATCATCTCCACATTATCATAGTTCATCAACACACTGGTATGAGATAAAACAGAGAACACACAACCACAATCAGTTGATCACAGGACATCATGATTTGGTGATGATTATTGTATCATTCGGTATTTTTATATACAGGTTCTGACTAACTAGCAACATGACTCACACTAAGTTTCATAATACTAAAAAATGAGTTGTTACCAAACAAGGCCAATCACTTGTTTACACTAAATAATACTGTAGTAAAAGGATTAGGAATACAAGCCTTCTATTGACAGTGTTTACGACTGGTTCAGGGCTACACATGACAATTCAGAATGTTCTTGAAGAATCTGCCTGTGATGTTAATGCCTGTAAAGTGCAGTGACCTGATCTGGTCCATCTGACAGGACAAGACAAAACCAAAAACAGGTTTGTCGGAATATAATGTGTAAGACAACGAGAAATTCATGTAAAGCAGCCTGCTATGGTTGACTGCAGGGATGATATAACAGATGCCAAATGCTGACAATGAGTTCGAGACCCGGTTCCGTCAGATGCAGCGTGAATAGCCCATTAAGCAAGAAACATGGCGTAACAACTATTGTACATCTGGTGTTTTGTGGTTAACCATGATGTACATATATATATATATACTCAAACACGTTGATAAAATAAAAGTAAATGATAGAGTCGTAAGCTAACTGACGCTTAAATATTCAACATTGATTTCAATGAAGTTGGTGTTACGTTAGTTCATCCCGAGGCTGAAATGTTTAATTTGCGAGTGCTCCTGGTATTTTAAGTGTCTTCGCCTATTAGCAATACATAGTACATTCCAGTGTTGGTGTTTGGTGAGACGTTCTCACAAGTGACGAGACAAAACACTTGTCAGAGTCTGGTTAATGGTAATTGCTAGCTAGCCCGTTATACCCGCTAACGGTACCTTTCACTGTTGTTGATAATGACTCCGCCGGACTCCGAGTGGTTCTGGTTCAGAGTCATGTTGACGGACCTCCTGATTCTCCGACAGCAAAAAGAGTAAGGGTTGTATTCCTCTATCGGTAAATGTACCAACAGGCCTGTCTGCAGCTTTCGGAACCTTAAACTCTGAGTGGATAGCGGTTGTTGTGATATTAATGCTGCTAGCTTTGGTGATGCACCTGCACTTCCGCCATACGTACCACGCCCACGTGTGACGTCATGGCACCTCGAAAAAGAAACTGGAAAATAGATGTCAAAAAACTCCCCTCAACTTTCCTTCATCTCATAAGTAAGTAAGTAAGTAAAACTTTATTTGTATAGCACCTTTCATGACATGACTCAAAGTGCTCACAGAGCAAGAATACAATTTCAGTTATAAGGAATTTAACAATAAGGCAGAAAAGAAAAGCAGAAGCATGAAACAACATTGAATTAAGAGCAAAGGGCAATACAGTGAGGACATGGACAACAACACAGAGATTTAAAAATAAACCAAAAAATAAAATCAGCCTCTGTCGATAGCTTTAAAGCACAGCTCAAGACCCACTTTTTAAAAATTATAACCAAAAGTTGCTGGCGGGGTTTTCAATTCCTCACAGATCTTTAAGATCGCACACAAATTCTTCACAAAAAAGATATTGCAACAGGGGTTAAGTAATCATCTTGGATTGGTTTGTCTACTTTGTAACAGTAGTGGTATGAAGTTACTGTTTTGAAAGTCCTAAATCCAATCCTGAGTCAAGACAGGCAAGTCCCATCAAGTCAGGAGGCCGAAAGTTTGGTTCTTTTCTCGTTTATAAAGGAATAGTTGATTCACCACTTTATATTGCAGATTTGTAACATTTTGGGCTTTTTTGTTTAAGTCAAAGTCAAGTTGCAAGTTTTTCATGGTTTTGTCAAGTTGACTCTGAAGTCATCGGATCCACACCAGTAACCTTCACAGTGGTGTTGAAAGAATTCAGCACTATGAGATCCAAACTTCTTCTCCATGGAACCTCTCAATCATCTTGGAGTCAGCTCACATATTGTTCCATTTCTCAAGAGCTTTACAGAAAGTAGCAGTCACCCTCTGTGGTTGGATGCAGCTCAAACAACTTTGGGTAAAAGTTTTTATCAGCACACATAAGAACAAACAGAAGTACAGTAAGTACAAGTAAATGTGGTGTAATGAGAGCGGGATCATTTCAGCAATGTGTGGTTTTCTTTTGTGTATTTTGTTTAAAAGACCTGCAGGTGTCTTACAATGAGCTGTTCTCAGAATGAGCGAAGGAAAGGAGAGCGGTCAGGTTGCGAAAGTACCCGCATGCCCTTGAAAGATGCAACATGCAAATTCACAGTCTTGGTTGGCGAACAATGGTGGTGGTCTTTGTCTGGTGCCTTCTCTGTCTCACCCCGAAACACAGACACACACAAACAAACACACACACACAGTCACACACACAAACTGTATTTCATTAAAATGACTTGGTCCATGTAGTAACTATTCTCTTCGATGTGCTAATAAACAGGATGTAATGTAACATGTAACTGGACCTCAGACTTGCAACACAATTCATTTGTCAATCAACGTTTTGTCTTGTTGCACTAAACATACATTTATATAACATAACATTTCATTTATTACTTATATTTGATAGTGGTGAAACATGGAGGCATTGGGCCATTTTTTAAATAATTGCAACGGATGCAATGCAGCCAGTCACTGTCCCGAGTTCAGCTTTTTTCTGGCCTCCACATCTGCACATGAAATGTGTCTTTGCAAACACGCTTGTGTCACTACTGTTTGGCTCCTACTACTTTATTTTCACCTCTATATAATCATATTCCTACTGTATTACGCTGTGCGTTTATGTGGTTTTGTTATTTCTTCCACTCTACAGATTATAACAGTGTGTATGAAGCGGTTGTTAACTGTTTGTATTTGTGCTCCCAGTCTTCATTTATCACTCTCCATGGATTACATGGATTTAAGATACATTAAGGTATAAATAAAACAAGAGGAAGTGTGAAGAAATTTGAATTAAATGGCCCAGGAACAAACACCTCCGGGGGTTGTCGGTTCACTGCATGTCAACTGGTTTAATACTTTGATAACATGACATATGACCTCATGTGAATCCTGCATTATTAACTAAATACATTTGTAAGCCCTGTTTTATTCAGATTATATAAAGCTCACATGATGCGTATTCCTGAATAAAGGCAATATACCTGGACACGGAAAACACCTGGAGCTGTGGGGGCCATTAATGGGAACATAAGGAGAATACAGACTACGATGGGTTAGTGCACTATTAAATCCATATTATTGTTCTGATAAGCATAAACTATTCATTAATCACTCTTTGCATATGACTATAATAGTAGGAGGAAGTACATAAACCTATGAACAGCACACATCTGGATGGAACACAGGGAGAGCAAACAACACAGCTGGACTGCCTCATGTTACATGTTATTTAACAGCAGTTAATCATGTGACCTGATAATTCACTATTTACACTCTTAAAAGAAACAAGCATGTGGTTTATTGACATATATTACAGGGTAATATGCAACAGCACAATAATAGAACATCTGGGCAAAACTTGAAGTTACAGCCAATGAAGTAACTGTGGTGTTTTTAGTGTGTGCTGACAAATGAAGAGGCAGAGGAGAGGGGAGTCTGTGTGACAGGAGAAACAGTTGGTATTCTGAATTCAGGCGCAATGTGGGGTATTTCAGAAAGAAAAACTCACAAGTCACAGTTATTGGTTCTGCCACCTTCGACAGGAAGCGACGACTTCCGGGCTGCTGTGTGATTGTTCATCGAAACGCAACGAGCACACAGCTTCCCTATATCACACACACAGATCACAGCAGCTCACCCGGCAGCAGTGTGATGGGTGTAGAGTAACAGCAACATCATGACGGATCCCAGGGAGCCCACGGGGGCAGCAGACAATCACCTGAATCCCCCTGAACAGGTGAGGAGCTCTGCTCTGGAGAGGCTTCACATGCTCTGACGGTGTTTGGCTGCTGTGGTTAAACAGGAGATTTTGTTAGAAAAATAAAGGTTCTTAAACGGTTCTTCGAAAGCCTCTTTGGCTCTTAAAAGAACCTCCAACAATTTAACATTGGAGGTGATGACTCCTTGCATCCTGTATGTGGTTCTTTGATCTCTTCTTTTTCTTTTAGTTTGTCGTGGCAGATAATAACATGATAATAACATGATAATAACATGATAATAACGAGACATTTCGGCTGTCAAAAAAGTTCTTTGTTGAAGGAAACCCTCTCTTCTATGGACCCGTTTCCAGTTAGCAGCCTTCGTTTTCTGTGTGAATATATTGTAACTTTTGTTTTAATGTTTTATATGAACAGATTTTAAAACGTCACCAGAACAAACCGTTTTCGGATGATTTCCAGTGGCGTCGAAAAGTCGGCCTCCTAAAATGAGTCACTGTATCCGAGCTTCTATTTTAAGCTGCAGTGACAATGATTCACGGTGCTTTGATCAGATGATCCAGAATGAGGCTTTTCTGACATGCAAGATGTTCACACAGAGTGTTTCAGTGTGTTTTTGCACCTGTGGGGAGAAATCACACTTGAAGGAGACTCTGCAGAGTTCTGCAACTGTACGCACACGTGAAAACAATCCATGTCGTGTGGTATTTATAAGTCATATAAGATGACTGAAGACGCCTGTTCGACTCAGTTTGAACTAGTTACTATTATTACTATTGTTCCTTGAATTGAAACGTGGTCTTTGTCTTGTATTTTCCAGGAACACGGCTCATCACGACTCAGACAGGTAAAACACATTCACACCACCGTCTCTGGTAAAGTCCATTACGTATCTATTTGACCATGTCTCCCGTTCTGATCTGCCCGTGTCTCCTGACAGCTGTCCCCCGGTCCCGTACGTAAACTGGGGTTGACGAGGAAATTACGAGGCAGACGGGTACGCCCCCCCTCCCAGCACCTCAAGTATGACCCTCTTCATTTGATGAGAATCACTGACTATCTGCTCTGCTGGTTTCCCGCAGGATTTTAAGGAAGATGAAAACCCTGAAGAGAGAGCACGAAGACACAAGGAGCAGGAGGTATTACCAGTCACAGAACGAGCAGCCACCACATCCCCAACGCCCTCGATCCTCACCCTCTGTTTCTGTTTGCAGCTGAAGCCCCTTTACAAGGAGCTGTTGTACACGATCTTACACAAGATGGGCAGACCGTCCTCGGCTGAGGCCTTCTCGGACAGCCAGCTTCACCAGTATATCCAAGAGGTGAACACCGCCCATTCACACATAACAAAACCTTTCAGTGCCGTGTGATTTGTCTCATGTCATCGGTGTGTCTCGCCGCCAGGCTTTCACCATGACGGAGTCAGAGCACGACAGTCTGATGGACAAAGTACAGAACACAGAGGTGAGAAAAGGAAGTCAGCATGCTTGTTCCAATGAATGCGCCTGCAGAGACCCCAATCATCTATTTATATCTCTCACACCAACGAGTTATTTTCCAACGCCTTCCATTTTCTTACCCACCGGCAGATATGATGCATGTGCAATTTTTGAGTGAGCAAAAAGAGGCCTTGAGACTACTAAAGTAATGATGTGAACTTTACAGCCGCCTGTTTACTGCCTGATGGCCATTGTCAAGGAAGCCAAGGGAATCCTGGGGAAAGACGTCAGTGGTGAGTTGCTGAGCCTCACAATGTCAATAATTCAGTCACATAAACAGCAAATGTCTCCACTTCATTTACTTGCTGATTCCCGACAATGTTTCCACAACATTGAAACTGCCGTTTTACTTATGTTCCTCCTCACCCGAGTGGGTCGGTTCAGGTGATTCTCACTTCTTGTTCATAAGTTGTGGTGATTCATTTCTGTTTCTATCTGCGAATGACTTGCACAGTTGTCACTTTCTCCACACGGGGCTCTGAACGATCGCGTCTAGCACAGCTCTCTGGTGTTTTCCAACAGGTTTAAGCGACCCGTATTGCATGCTGACCATACTGGAGGATGAAGAAGAGAGTCGCACACGCCGGTCCAGATCCAAACCCTGTAAATCTGTTGTGAAGGACGCCGGATCAGATGACAAAATATACCAGACAGACATAAAGAAACAGACGCTCAACCCGTTTTGGAACGAAACCTTCATCCTGTGAGTCTGAATGTTCGTTCCTGCTGCAGAACATCAGTTTAAATGGCTTCCTATCAATCCTTTCTTTGTGTTTAGAGAGTTTGGAGACATGGCAGGTGCCAGCTTCCACCTGGAGATGTGGTGAGAAAAACACCCAGAGCTCCACTTTGTCTGCTCTGACGTCGTCTTCATCACCCCACTCAACTGTATCACCCCGTTGTTGTTTCAGGGACAGGGACGAAGAGGTTTCACTCACCCAGAAACTGGAGGAGTTCAAAACCAACTTTAGTAACCTGAGAAGGTAGCACGCTCTCTCTGCGACACCCACACGGTTGGAAGAGCGAGGCTAATGTTTGTAATTGTGCTTGTTCAGGATGATCAAGGAGGCCAAAAAGGAGAAAGGCACCGATGACTTCTTGGGAAACTGTGTCCTGAAGCTACAGGTAGTAAATGGAGCTGTTTGACGTCTGCTTTGTTTCCTCTTCACTGTCTTACAACTCAATTTCCATAATCCAACTTTAGGATCTGCACTGTACAGAAGACAACTGGTACCACCTGGAGCCACGAACGGAGACGTACCCCGACCGGGGCCAGTGTCACCTGAACCTCAAGTTCATCCATAAACAGGTCCTCTGACGTCCCTCAGACGTTCAGTGCATGTTGGATGTCCATGTTTAAGACAAATGATGAAGTGTGCACAGCCGACCAATGTAAATACAGGAACTGAAATTTAAGGCCTCTGCACATCCCACGATACTCAGATTCATTCATGACAACTATATGATTATATCGGATGACAGTTTGGGTTCAGCCTGAATCTGTGTTGTGCCACTGACAGAGAGACGGGACGCTGAGCGCCGGTCGGAACGCTTACGTCAACTACTGCGGCATCCTGCAGCAGTTTGTTCAGTCGTACATCTCCAAGCAGCAGGTGAGGGACACTCTCAGTTCTCCTCTCAGACCTTTGATTCGCCCGATTTAACGTCCACATCTTGTTCCATGTCTGTCAGAGTTCTGCTCCGTGGAAAGGGGCGTTGCACGGCGAGGCTCAGACTCTGCTGGAGCTTTACGCCACACAGACGGACCTCTCGCCTTTTCTTCAGGACCTGGCGTAAGAACCATGAACGATCTCTCAGACTCTCAGATTAGATGACAGTTCTTCCAATGCAAACTTAAAGGGCACTTGGCAAGTTGTTTGGATAGATGATGTTTCCTGATTTTACAACGTTCCCCATATCACAATACACAGATATGCTGTATATTGTGTGTGTGAGCCGTGTCGCCTTTCAGTTCCATGTGTGTGTGTCGCCCTGACAGTAAGTGGATGGCGTACAGTAAACTGTACCAGAGCTTGGAGGTGGACTCCTCAGTGCTGTTCCAGCAGCTCACCAGCATCGAGTACCACTGGCACCAGCAGGAGCTGCAGTACCAGCAGGTACGGATGCTGAGAAGTACACTCGATCATGTGACCATCGTCAGTTACTGAGTGTTGAGAAAGGTTTCGCTCTTTGTGAACAGAAACAGGAACTTGGGGACTCTCTTCACGGCTTCCTGCAGTACGGACTCTATCTCGTGTCAAAATATAGAGACATCTTTCCCCCGACTCCCAGTGAAACTCCAAAACTTCACACACTGCTCAGGTACACGTCGTCATACATTCACCGTGCTGCTGGTTGTAATGAAACATCCCAGATTATGTAAGACGTGAGTGTCTTCTACAGAATCTTGGTCCAGATCTGTAAGACTCAGGCGTTTCAGAAACTGAACCCGGCTCAGTTTGAGTTGCACGACGAGGTCTGCGACGCCGTACAGGTCAGTCATCACACTCAGTATCAGCGTACGTATCAGAAGTCTTTGATTCTTCATGAGAGGACTTTCCTTTGCAGACAGGCACACAGGAGTGGTTCACCATCAAGAAGGGTTTGCACCAGCCGATGACGAAGGTAAAGACAAAACTGGATTTGGATTTAAGGCTTACTAGTTTTCATTTCACATGAACAACAATTTAGCATGTATGTGCGTTTGCACACCGCCAGGACCTGCCGGAGATCGTGAGCGCCTTCTCCATGTTGATCAGTGAGGTGCAGCAGGACATAAAACACAGCAAGGACGTCTGGAATCGAGTATTTGTGAGGTAAGAGGGGACAAATGGACGTAGGAGTCAGGTCAGAGACTAATACTGCATGAAGAGTCTGGTCATCAAATATGTCTTTGTTTCTCCATCATATAGTGCTGTGCAAATGGACGTGTTCACTGTCGTCTACAAGAGCTTTGACTCTCTGGTGAGTGGCACGATTTGAGTCCTCTCAACCTCCAGGTCTCCTTAGCGGACCTTCTGATGTCCTCTCACCTCATCGTGTTCCTCCTTTCACAGCTTGCAAAAGAAGTGAGCGCAATCTTATCACTGATGAAGGGGCAGATGGACCAGGCGTTAGCCAATAGTCTTTTCCCCGTTTACCTGAGCTTGCAGGCCATCCACAACGACAAGGCTTTCCTACAGAGAAGGTAAGATGCTCTTCAATCACTCTGCCTTGTTCACCTGCCGAATGCTGCTGATGGGACAGGCGGCGGTGAATGTGTCTGTTGTTCCAGGGGACACCTGGAGCTGATGCACTTTAATGAAGGCTTCAGAGAGGCTCTTCCCTACTGGCTGAACCAGGCGTTCAGCACCACTCAGGACAGAGTGGAGAGGGCTGTGAAGGTGGACCAGGTAACGCCCGTGTTTCGGTGCATACGTCCCTTTTTGTCCATTATCTTAAGGCTTTATAAACTCTCCTCTCAGCTGCAGCCCCTGCAGTCTGGTGCAGTTCCCATAAAGCACAGCTCCTCCGCAGTGGACCTGGTGGCATGCATCCAGCCCATTTGCAAGCTGTGGGATCAGCTGTCCTGGCCTGACCCGGAGGAGGCGTTCATGGTCATGGTCAAAATCACGGAGGTGATGTGTGCAGCCGTTAACGTGGTTGTAATCGGACATTAAACTAACTGTGTGAGTGTCGGAATAATGGATGTGATCTACCTTCTTGCTTTGTGTTCAGGATGTGTGTAAGATTGTCATAACCTACTGCCACACCCTGAAGGAGAGGGTCAGGCTGCTCTCGGAGAACTCCGACCACGGAAGCGCCATCAACATGGTGAGCACAGACAGGAGGACGCACTTAGAATTAGTTCAACCACAGGAGCCTCAAGACCCCTTTTTCTCTGCAGCTGTGCGTGGTTGTGAACGACCTGGAACACCTGCGCTCCGTCCTGACACACTTTCCTACGCAGCTGAACTGGGCCGGGCTTCGTGAGCGCACCCATCACGTCATAGCGGAAAGCCAGTTCAACAACACGCTGCCCTCTCAGATGCAGCAGACCCAGAGCGTCCTCAACCGAGAGATCCGCTCTGCTTTAGACACCGTGGGGAAGAAGGTCTGTAGCTGAGAGTGGAATAAAAAACAGGAGTGAAGTGATCATTAATCCCCTTTCTAACTTTATGTCTTTGAAGCTGAATACAGACATTGAGACTCATGTGAGAGGGATGTCAACCAGGCGGAGGTTTCCCTCCAAGACCACGGAGGATGTGAGTGGTGTCCACTGTCCGTGTCTGTCCACACGTACATGTGATTGTTATGTTTGCTTGACATCCAGCCTTCTCTGCTTCAGGCTGCCGCCCCTCTCATGCGCTTCTTGGTACAAGAACTGCAGTATATGAATGAAAACCTGGTTCAGGAGAACTTCAACAGGTGGCTGAACTATGACTTTCTTTTCTTCATTTCTCATTGTTGGTTTTGAGTTGAATCCAGGTTTTGTGTGTGTTCATGAACTGCCGTCGTCCTGTTGTCTCCCTGGTCCAGCCTCCTGACTCCTTTATGGAATAACTCTGTGAAGATCATCTACCAGGTGGCCACTCAGCACTCACAGCAGGAAGGGCTGATGGTGTTCAGCCAAAGGTTGCTCTACACACTGCAGGTTGGTCCTCGTGGCCGGTTAACCTCGGATGCTGCTGCTTGTAGAATCCACAGAACAGGATGTTGTGAAGTGACTCACCGGCATCTAACTAACCGGTTTCCTTCTCTTCATGGTCAAATGAAATGGCAATAAAGAGACCAAAAGTACAAGCAGACCTCCCGGCTCATAGACGGCCTGCTAAACCCTTCACCTCCAGTTGAATCAAGATCAGAATAGATCTGAATGGATATGAAACACGTTCATGGTCCTCAGAGGATCCGAGTGGATTTCCTGCATCCAACTTACTGTTGCTTGTTCTTTCTGGTTCCGTGTGTCAGTGCCTGGAGCAGTGCGTCCACGGCGAGGGAAACGGGCTTCCTCTGACTACGCTCCACTCTGCTGAGTACAAGGTGAGAACTAAAGACAGCAGCAGAGGATTTAAAAACAAAAAGCACCGCGAAAACAAACAAAATATAACGAAAACTATCTCCTGTGTGTCCAGACTCTCGAAGCCCTCTTGACTCACCACTCTCTGGACAGCCGGCAGCTTGTGGAGAAGTTCTTTGAACTGCAAATATGGGAACAGGTGAAACAACCGTCTGCTTCGTGTTTCCGTTTCAGGAAATGCTATGTGAGTGTATTTATTCAATCTGAGCTCCTGTTTCCAAACAGAACGTGTACAGTGGAGAGAAATACGGAGCGGTCACGCTCCTCGCGTCCTACAGGAGGTCGGACCAAAGACTCCGCGTTGAAGTGCTGAATGCAGTCAACCTCCTACCAATGGACTCCAATGGTGAACCTGCACAGGCAGACAAACACATGGAGACAAAATGCATATTTCTATTGGGTTCTTCCTGTTTATTTATAGTATTTCGATGGTTTTCGAAGGTTTAAGTGACCCGTATGTGCAGCTGTGTCTCGAGCCTCAGCACACCTTCCCCGAGGTGGAACCCTGCTGCACACGGATCAAAGCCTGTGACCTCAATCCCCTTTTCGATGAGGTGTTTGAGTTGTAAGTTTCTGGTCAATATTCTTTCTCAGGTCACAGATTTCATCCTCTTTCTAGATATTGTAACAGTTTTACGCCCCCTCACGTTACAGCCTGGTGGCCCTTGATCAGTGCCAGGCTCCAGGGGCTTGCCTGGTGGTCACGGTTCTGGACCACGACATCCTGAGGACGGATGACTTCGAAGGCGAAGCCTTCCTGGCCCTCAAAGCGATACCTGGGGTAGCAGGAGGGAGAGACGAGGCAGACGAGCTGTGTTCACGGCCACATCCCACCCCTGCTCAGATACGGCTGCCTCTCATGCACCCGAAGCACAATGGTACGATCTGACATCGTCTTTATGGGAGAATTAAGGTTTTATTTCTGAATCAGGACCGATTCATCTGCTTCAGCCCCCAGAGGAGGAAGAACTGCTGGGCTCCTCGCAGCCTTACGACTACGAGGCAATAAGATTAACGACCTTCCTGAAAGCTTCACTTACATAATACAAATATATAAATGTTTTCCACCGACAATGGAGCAAATGATGGCTCATTTTAAAGAGATCAGTTCTAGTGATGAACCTACAGATGTGAGCTGGTCCACGTAACGTCCTTTTGATAGCTGATGTAATATTCAAGCTGTTTTTCAAATGATTGACATCATCAGAATAACTAATATAAAACTCTTATCTGTATTTCCTGCGAATCATCACACGGTCTCCTGTGCACATTATCAGATGACGCCATCCTGAGGTTACTGGAGTCCAGGAAGGCCGAGCGGGAGACGCAGGCCTTCGTGAAGAAGCGAAGACAAAGAGGGAAACAGTCCCGGGAGGGAAACGGACCGTAACAAACACACAGACCAGCGCTTCCTCCAAAAATATACAATTTTTTAATGATTTGTACAAAAAAAAACAAAGAAAGAAAATCCACTTATAAGGAAACACTGGTTTGGATGAGTTATATGTGGACAGTATGCTCAGCATGGGTTTATCAGACAATCACAGTGATCATGAACACCCTCACACACCTTTACAGAACCGTCTCCTTCCTGATGTTTGTCTAATCAGTGCAAGAGAAGTATGGAATGATGAATTTATATCATATAGGTCTATAGATCTATATCAAAGGTGTCAAAGATGACTACAAATGTAAAACGTTGAATTTAAAATTAAATGGCCGTTATTAACAAAAATGTGAATATTCGAGTTAAAATGAAAAGCACAAGCGAAAAATAAAAAACATGTAATTTCAAAGACTACACAAGTTGATTGAGTACATTTACCTTGATTGTATTCAAATGTTTTTCCTCTTAATATTAGAGGAACCTGAGTGCTGTAACAGAGCCCATCTGTTGTAAATCTCAACAAATATTTCTACAGTTTTTTTAAATAGTTTCTGGTATTATTGTATACAGTATAACATTTGCATTCCTTAAGATAAGAAATAGGAAATTGACAAGAATTTGATACAATCTAGCCGAGCGCTACCTGCAGACTTGAGTGACGGTCCCCTTTGGCTGTAGCAATATAGGATTAATGTCTGGATGAAACGAAATATGTTTAAATGTTTAAGTCAGACCTTTTTGATTATAATAATATTCTTCAATGGAAACAAAACTGCTCATTTGCAGTGCCGCCCGTCCATTTAGAAAGTTTTCTTTGCAGTCAAACTGGATGCAAGAACACAGCGGAAAGCAGAGATTTGTGTGACGCCGGCAGCCCGTCAGGCACATGCGTC
>CAAKHC010010718.1:0-21453 GCA_901007825.1 Macroramphosus scolopax
ACAACTCATCCTTGTGGATTTATCAGGGAGCTCAGATACGGCGGATTGTCTTGTATTGTTTACAGTATATCGCTCAGTGTGTGTGTGTGTGTGTGTGTGTTTTGATTTACTGGTTAAGATTCGGGTTTGAAAAAATTAACGTCTTAAATACGTATGTATGTGTACATGTGCATGGTGGCTTCCTTTCATTCCGACTGCTGTTTTCAGACAAACACTGCACACCACCAGCTCAGCATCCAGCCACAAACAGGCACAGTTAGCGTCTAGCTGGTGAACATAATGGAGCATTTAGCAGCTGCAGGGCCAGATATTTCCCTCAGGAGTTATTAGACAAAACAGAGCTAAAGGAGAGTGATTATTGGGGACTTACCATCAGCGAGGGGAAGGAAACATGAATACAAATGAGTGTTAATGTCGCTGTGGAACTGCCCGACGTGTGAATCCAAAAATTAGCCACCAAATGCACCTTATCAACTTTAAGTGGAATAATGTGTCATTGTTGTGTTAATAACATGTTCTGCTGCCTCCTGTTGGCTGTTCAACTGCACAGGTTTAACTGAAGGATGATACTCCTTCCACTATCAACTAAAAGCCTTAAATTTCAAGGATTTAAATCCCTGACATTTTTTCTTGCCATAACTTCACTGTAATTTAAGAGATAGAGAACAGCTTCTGTCAGATAAAGGTGTCAGTTGGGATTAGCGCTTCCATCTGTCAGATCATCAGGGTCATCAAGCCCACGCGCCTCGGAGACGTCAGCTATTTCGACTACGAGGTGCTAATCAGTGAGAAAGGGTCTAAGCTTGCAGGAATCAATACTGAATGTGGCTGCCAATTGATGACAGTTGTCTTATTCTAGAATCGCAGAACAAAATGACAGGCTTTTACTTGTCATTGTATTATTAAATAGGAATGAGCAAGAGGGATGCATTACGACTAAATTACAGCATAATCTTGTCTAAAGCTCATTTTCAGGATGAGACGTACATTGAATCTCTCCAAAACACCTAGTACATAAACATTTTGAAGCTATTCTGCAACAAAACTGAATAAACTGAGTTTAATCGTGTAACACTGTGAGGCAAATCAAACACACTGCAAGGAAGCCACCAAATCATCTGCTCTATGCTGTAATGTGCACAGAGCAGTTATCCCTGCAAGATATATGGGACTGGGATCCATCCTGTCGAGATGGATGGTAATGTTAATTGGCTTTTATTTACCTATGCATACGTCTGTGACGATTTGTGTGTTTTTCCTTCAATCTGTCATCCTTCCCCCATGTTGCATTCACTGCAGTAGAACCAACTCAAACATGTCGTCTCTTTGAGTCAACACTTGAGGTTTTGCAATTACTCTTGCTACCCACATACCGTATACTGTACAGCCTACATGACTTCCTGGCGCTGGGTTGTCATAAATTACAAAAATCTGCTTTTATATCTTAAAAATACAACAACTAAGTTCCTTGCCATTTTAGTTTAGTCTGACTCAACATGAGAGACCCAATAAGTGCAGATCAATGTGACCGGGCAGCTTCTTTAACTTGCTAAAAAGGGCTCATTAACTTTTAGGGGGTTGTCAAGAGTGGTGTCTAGAGGGGAAATCAATAACATCCCCAATGCATATCAAGTTATCTGCTCAAACAGACACAGGTATTATAGTAGATTAAAATGTATATTAACTTATCCTCTTTGGGCAGTCATTACACTATTGATCTAATTTGCAGAGCCACACATACACAAATTCAGCACCATTCATTCTCTGAAATTAGACATAGAAACACGTCAATGAACCGTGAGCCACATGATGAGTAATACTATAAGATTTGAATTTGTGGTTTAACTTGACGGCCCTTTGACAGCCTGTGCACACAGCGTCTGCCGGTGTCTAGCTACCACTGTGGAACCTCAGGCTCGCCTCGTCTGTCACTCCGTGTGTTGCTGTCGCCGTCCTCCACAGATTCTAGTTGTTGTCTTACCAGCCGCTGCAGCGTGTGGAGGGTTTTGTTTACACCTTGTGGCTCCGTGTGTGTCATCATGGCAAAATGTGCTTCTGTAGCCTCTATTTAAACATTTGCATTCTCTTCATTAATGTTCTATGAGGACTTTGTCAGCTAGTATTTGTAATGACAGGGATCTTCCTACTTAGACAGTTGGATACCCAACACAGGCCTGACTCAAATGTTATTGCTTTAATTTAAGTTTAAGTTTGTGGCTACTGTGGAGATTAAATTGTTTGTACCTGTCAGTGCTCTCAGCTCTGGTGATGCTTTATTCTACTCCTAAAGTGGTTTCTGTAGCCTTATATTGATTTGTGTACCCACTGCGGCCCCCCTTCCTCACCCTCGGGATCTGCACCCATGCTTGCTAATGAAGATGCTGAAGTTGGATGTGGCTGCAAGACCAAGACAAATTCTATAGGCATCCAATTATAATGATGAGCCACCTTGTGGGCACCAATAGTGTCTCTATCATCAACGCACTGATGTGAATGGAGGTTGGTTAACTCAGTGATCGGTCGCAGTTCGGATGATGGGAAGGATTTGGCTCAATTGATTCTGAAAAGGTGTCTGAGTGAGGAGACCTCCAACAGCACAGCTAGTCTGTCCCGACAGAGTTTCCCAGATGAGGGTCACCCTGCTGGGCTGAGCAGCACGGAGCAGCACGGCCTCCAGAGCACCAGCGGAGAAACCAGGACCAGAAAAAGAACTGACAATGACGAGTGTACCAGCAGGTAGGTGTCCCATATGCAATCATTTATATAGATATACAGACCATATCTCGTATGGTAGCATATGAGACATTGTGTTTTCTGTTGAGGAAAAAAACAAACACTTGATTTGATTATGCACCAGCTCAGATGATGAGTAACTCTAATCTAAAGCCAATAGAGAAAAGGAAGGATGATGAAGATAATTTAAACTCATCCAAAGCACTCCAGTAAACAGAGGAAGGGAAGTAACAACACAAGTGCATCCTGCCAGGCGGATGCAGTGCACACAGAGCTGAAGAGGCCAATTTGATGGCCAAAGAGACGCGCACTCATCTGCCAACATAACCCCCTCGGAAGACGCATCTTATGCATCATATGTGCCTATTGGCACACATCAGTATGACCAAAAGATCTTTTAAAAACTCTTGGTTGGTATCAGAAACTACTTAAAATGTAGCCTGTACTATGAAGGGAAGTCTTTGGGATGTAGACACTGGGCCCTTCAGCCCCGTAATTCCTAAATGAATACATACATTGTAACCTAAGAGTATGTAACTAAGTTTACGCTTAATTTGACAGTTTCAGTACTAAGTAACTGCTGTCTCATGATTGTCCTGAGGATCATGGGTATTTAAGTGTCTTTGATTGATGTATCTATAGGAGCTACATGGTTTGCTGATCTTTTTTTAATGATCCATTTTTCAACATCTTGTAAACACCTGACGTTACCTTTTTCCTGAGAGATAATAGTCATAAATCACACAACTGAATGCTGTTGTTTCTCTGGAAAGCTTCCCACCGTGTTCAACCTGATGACACAGTGTCAAATGTCATGTACACGGCAGCAGGTCTCCTGTATTTACTATAATCACTCTGATGGCTCACAACTCTTAGAACGTATTATTTTGCTGTCAGTTTTTTTTGTAGCGGGGAAAAGATAAGTGTTTTTCTAAAGTATGTGGCAGCTCGTGGCAGAAAAGTATAGGTGGTTCAGAGGTTTGTTGTAGAGCGTGTTAGCGCACACACAGATTTCTATACGATTGTCAGATAATCTCAGTGACCTACACCAGGAGAGCATATGAAAACATCTGAGGCCTGAAGGATTTCCTCTCCCTGCAGTGGAGTGCTGCAGCCGAACAGAAGAGAATGAAACATACCAGTTAAAATAAATCCATCAGACGAGGTCTGGGTGGGTCATACTGGCTCATCGAAGCTGCACTCTGAGTCTGTGTGAAGTGTCAGGGATGTGTTTGTTGTGGACAAACAGGTACGGAAAGCTCACCACAGCGTATCCATCACCTCCTTTTCTACATAGAGAAAGCTACAATTACTTTATAATTAAAACTGCATTTTTTGAGCACACTCCACTGTTCACGTTTATTTACGTCTCTCTTGTAAAATGTACTGCTCAGAGAGACGGTGCAGGGTGCATTCAACGGTACATTCAAGGCACAAGGTCTCAGTCTGGAATGAAAGGATTATATTATGTAAACTTCAAAGTAACAGATCATCAAAACTCATGTCAACTTTTTAACTCAAAAAAAACACGGTTCGATGTCCTCTGTGCAAAACGTCTATTAACTTATTAAACAATATATATATATATATATTTGGAAAATATCCATTACAGACAAGTGTGCTACAAAAATTAATTATTTTATTTACAACTTTCTGTACTCTGATAAACAAAATTTAAAGAGGAAAGTATATTTACAGGTCAGGTTTGATAATACTGCAAAAACACTTGAGTGATAAATCTGGGCTGCTACGGAGAATTAAGTTTGCTTCCTGGTCTGTCTTAGTGTGAAGTTAGTGGGTCACTTCTGGTCTCCAAAGAAGTCAACTTAAAAATCCCAAGACATTAAAGAAGCACTGTGTGGAAATTTCCCGGTGTCACTTTAACTTCACAGATTGAACAAGCTGCTCAACTTCAGATCTCCTGTCTGATGTTGCCCTGGAAAAAAAAAAAGGAAATATATGCAGCTGCATTGGAAAATGAAAACGGGGCATCAAACATCACTTGCTCATCCTCAAACCACCATCATAAAAATCAAGCTCTTAAATGATAGTGCTACCATTTAACTGCACAGATACTCGAGGTACAAAGGCTTTGGCTAGAACAGAACAAAGGAAGCAATTTTGTATCCACAACAAATGTTGAATAATCTTGTCGTACATTCTTGGAACAATTACAGAAGGAAGCAACACTGATGATTCGGTGTGATGGGTCCTCAGGCGACAAACTTGTTCTTGGTGGAGGAGCCGCTCTTTGTGGCCGTGTCTGCGTGTGACTGGTATCCGATGATCACTTTTGGCGGAACACCTAATCTCTCTTTATACACGCGCCTAAAAAACATACGGTGAAAGACAAAACATGCACTGCAAATTAAACACAACAAAACATTAGGAGCTATAAACGAAGACCAAATGTGTTACTCCAAGATGTGTTCTTCATGCAACAATGGCATTTAGCTTTAGGACAAATGTAGTGTACGTTTATTTTATTTAAATGTCATTTCAAACTAAATGATTGTTTACAACTGGGTGCCTCAGAGAGTTTTCATAACTCATGTGTATACAGAGATAGAGGCATGAATATGAAAGGCTAGAAATGTAATAGTACATCTGCAAAAAATGGTCCCTGTCAGAGTCAGGTCAGAGTCCAATAAATATATAATTTCCTACTCAGCATTAAATGCATCCTCAGCTCACCCTATGTGTGTGATGGCGTCTCTGTTTTCATAGTTTGTTGTCCACACTGCTATTTTATCTCCTTTGGCTCTGACGTTAATGACGGCTCCACACACGTCTTCACTGTAGTCATCAAAAGCTTCACCCACAAGGCATAAGAGCTGAAGGAGAAACAGACAGTTTCCAAATGGCTTGTTAATGGGGAGCACTTCAGTAGTAGGCCGTACCGATAAGAAGAAGAGTTGTATTATTTAAGTGTGTATTGACACATGTAGCCTGTTTGTGTTGTTTCTTCTTAAAGGCTAAAATTCTACAATGGTTGCATTCGTCCCTTGGTGGTCCCCAAGATCTGCCTCAGGGAGAAAACTGCTTTCCAACAACTCTGATAATTTTGTTTATGACGTAATAACACATAGGATTAAAATAATCTGGATCATCGTCTGTATGGTATGCCATTGTAAAGCCTCCTGACTTGCCTAGTCCTGTATGACATGTTCGGTAGCTGTTTCGCTGGTTGGAGTTGATTGCTTTCTCATGGCACATGAACCGCTCCAGGGTGAGAGTGAAAGCAAGCTGAGTCTCGCCCCCGACACATCAGAGTGTGATTGTCATTTTGACCCAAACGAAACACTGCCGGTTGTCAAAACAACTGCTCAAAATGTGACTACGCTCACACTAACAAGAAGCTGACAGGACATTACATACGGTCTCCATCCAGAAACGATCCAGGTCTGCCTTGCGTTGCTGCTTGGACAGAGTTATGAGCCAGCGGCCGCCTCGTCGGTTTCGCTCATCCTCCCACATGGGTTCAATCCCATCCTATAATATCCAAAAAGTCAAAGATCACAACACCACAGCTTTCCTAACCTATACATACCGAACAAAGGGCATCATTTTTTTGTTTATAAAAAAAAATGTTCCTTTGAAACAACGCGTGTATTCTAAATAGAACAGAAATAAAAAGTACTGAAAAGATCATCTCTTTTCTCTTTGATGTAAAAGATGGGAGAAGGACTACATATGTGAACACTAACAGCCAAAACACTATCATACGTACACACCTATGACTCAAAATGAATACTCAGTAGGACCACTTTGGGTTTGCAGTGGGAAAATGACATTAAACAAAGCATGCTCACCTTAAACAGCGAGTAGTCACAGCCAGACATCAAGTTACTCGACACCTGAATGTGATTGTATAGTCTGGGAAGGAAGAACAGTATTTTGTGTTTAACAAAATGTAGCCTGTCACACACTAACTGCCACATAAGTCTTACAGTTTAAAACCGTGGCAGAGAGGATAAGGAGGCATATAACATTTCACCACATGCATGATGAGTCACATGTACAAAGAACTACACAAATGTTAAAACATGTTTTGGTGGATTAAATTAAGTTAACATTGTTTCCAAATGGCTGAACTGAGTTTGATTCATCCTCAATAATATACTTACGCCCAGAAGTCTTCCACAGAGTCAAATTTGGAGATGAGACGCAAGTTGGCTTGCCATGTTTTGCTTTTGTCGTTCTTGAAAAACCAAAGAGCCCATCTGAGAATCAAAGCAGAGTCGATTCATTTGGGCAAACTGCATCCTGTACGTCTCAGAACAGACGAGCCTGTACGTCTCGGACTGCACAATGATAACGTTGATCTCAACAAGGTTTATCTGCAGAACTGAACTCTGGTCTTACTTGTTTTGTAATGGATGCTTGATGTACATTTCAGGACTCACAACCTTTTGAATGGTTGTTTCGCATATTGCCTTTTCAGGATTTGCAGGAACAGAGCTTGACATCTAAAAAGAAAAACTGAAATCATCAGTCAACCAATACACAGTGACCAATGCCAACGTATAAACCCGATGTCATGCTGCTTTTTTTTATTTTTTTTTTAACAACAGACAGAAATTTGCCGAACTTAAATTGACACTTAACCCTAATGTTGCCTAAATTACCTCCAATTACTTACACTAACTCCATCTGGGGGCTATGCTGAGGGCCACCTTGAAATGTATACAAATAAATGCATAAATCCAGATAATACAAAATCAGAACAACTAATTGCTTTAGTATTATGAAACTATTTGTATTATACTGTATGTAAGTGATTGGCGTTTAACTTTGCTGCCTTGCTAAAAAAAATTGATCTCAATTGTTGATTTTTTAACCAGGCTATATAAAATATAGAACTTTTTAAAGGATCAAAGTGTCCAACTGTAAAATAGGATAACTTTTAAACAATAATAGTCATCTTCCATCCCTTCGAGAACCACCTGCTGACACCCGGCGGACCGCATCACACCGACAGCCTGGAACAAACACTCTCCTCCCCCTCATTCATCCCCAGCATCACAGTTCCTTTCAGGGAACAAGCACGGTGGACACTCAGTTGAACCTTTTATTTTCCCTCACTCTTCATTTACAACGTGGAGTCGCAATTATGTTAGAGACACCCTGGATAAGACGTAACGTTCGTCTACGATGCTAACTTCACAAATGTTTAGCTAGCGAGTTTTTTTTTCAATCGTTAAGTTACCTGTTGGTTGTCACAACAAGAAGTTTTAACAACTGCTGAGAATGTCTGTTACTTGGGTGAAAACCGTCGCTTGTGCCGTCCTCAATGAACGTGAGATAAAAGCCCCGTCGTAGTGAGAGAGAAGCCCCGGCTGAACGATGTGTTCTTCAGCGTGTTGCGGTTCACTCACCACCAGAGCGGTCGCCATCTTCGGGAAATCTCGTTCACTTTTTGGCGTGTGTTAAAATAGCTGATTGGGCCAGCTGGTACACAACATGACGCATGCGCAGAAAAGTGGACAAACAGTCCAATGATAATGGATTTATTGATCCAGATTGGGACACAAATAATGTTTTATATTATATGAGTGAATTTTGACACAGATTTAAATCTATTTGAACAAATGTATTTTGTTTTTTAAATGTAAAAATCAATGTAGATTGGATAATTAAGCTATACAAAAGGAATAAAAGCAAATTTGTCCAAGAATACATGTAATTCAGAGCTTTTTGGGGTTTACGTGGAAGGATATAAGTAATTCAGTATAATAAGATGATGAATAGGAGTGTCAGGAATGGGGGCGAGTTAAAGTCAGTGGCAGGGGTTTTAAGGTCATTAAAGGTTATTGGCCAGATAAATGTTAGTGTTACAGTGTTAGTAGGGGGGGGGGCAGGATTATTTATACAGCTCTTAATCACACACAGTATCATGGGGCTTCACGAGAGACGGTGACAACCAAGGAAGAAAAGATAAACAGGAAGATGAGATAAACAGGAAGATAAGATAAACAGATCCTTTCCCCGAGGCAGTACATTTTATGTAACTAGCAGTATTCTTAATGAAAAATTATTCTTTTCTGATAATCATTGTCAGAATGTGTCTTGAATCATGTACTTTATAAGCTCTTGATATATTGGACCCTTAAATCATGTACATATTGCAAATATATGTGAATTCTACAGGTACATTATGAATCACATGATAAAGCTATTTATCTGGATAATCAGTCATGACTGAATGGACATGTATCAGTCTCGGTGGAAGAAACCAAAAAGGAGAGAGGCACAGTTTCAAGAGTTTTATGACAATGTTTAGCCCAATTCAAAACAGGTATTATGCTGTTCATGAGAACTAGTTTCTAACAAGGAAAACGATTTCATCAGAACAAGTGCAGAGAAAGTTTTGCAACTAAAACAGGTGATTGTTTAAAGGTCGGCTGTGAAGGATGTCTTGGTTTTTAGGCACTTCAGAAGGTCAGGACTGCGCGGATACTGCAATGAGAAAAAGAAAAATGATAAATAATTTGGATCACAAGAAACTAGAGTCTGGAGAAGGACTCACAAAGAAGATAAAACAGGGCTTTTATTGGAAGGAACGTTTTGCGTGCACTCGCTGCATAAATGAACAGTTATTCTCACCTCTCTCCAGAGTGCATGAGGTCAAATCCTTCATTAATCTTGTCGAAGGGCAGAGTGTGAGTCACAAACTCATCCACTTTCAACTTCTTATTCATGTAGTCCTCCACCAGTTTAGGAACGCTCTCCACACTCTTCCAGCCTGGGGAGAAATATCAAAACCAGTTCAAGATCTTAAGTCAAAGCTCTTAAGGCTTTTGCCCTGCAAAACTTTTTTTTTTATAAATACAATATATGCGTTTTTTAATTCCTTAATCAGTCAAACTCCTTAATAGGTTCAGGTAGGTTGCACACTGAGTGCGATACGTGTTTGGTTATTCTAGTCGTGGGGAAAATCTCTAATCTGAACAAAATGGGCCATTTTGCGTGCACCAGCTCCATTTCTATACATGTCTAATGAATGAACATGACATTAACATGAAGCTGTTAGTACTGTTATCCAGCATACACACTTCTGAGCTGCTCTGCAATCAGCCGTCATAACATATCTTTCAACTCCACATTTGTATTCGCTAGTATGTTTGTGAAGTGCTTTGATTTGCTTCGTAGGCAGAGTGGCGCAAAGAGGTTCAAAAATACTCCAAAGGCTCATAATGAATGTGAAAAACGCAGAAAATTTAACCTGTTCTAGAAACTTTAATGGAGACGGTTTCTGAGGTGGAATTTATTTTTAAACATGCAACACTTTCAGTCAAAAAGGTGCAAAGTCAGCCAGATGAAGTGACTATTAAAAGCTCTAATCCCACACACATTTTAATCCAGTCTGGAGCTGCTTCCTTTCTCAACTATGCAAGCCCTTTTTAACTGGCAGAAAGTTAGATCTGCAGTCACCCAACCCGAAGCCTTTTATAACCAAAAATAACCAGGTCGAGCAGTTTACCTCCAAAGGCCGTGCCCCGCCACACTCGGCCTGTCACCAGCTGGAATGGTCTGGTTGAGATCTCCTGTCCAGCTGCAGCCACACCGATGATGACACTCTCACCCCATCCTTTGTGACATGCCTCCAGAGCAGCTCTCTAAAACATTTAACTTGTGGTTACCTCTTTGCATTACACATACTTTCTGCTTTTTCTAACTGTATATAACTATATGAAATATTATATTATGTAAACACAAATACTTATCACGGGTAGGCTACTTTCTAACGCTGCATGTTTTTCATCATGACATGTGAACACAAAATATGTCTCACCATGACTTGCACATTTCCAGTGCACTCAAAAGAATAGTCCACACCCCCGTCAGTCATCTCCACCAGAACCTCCTGGATGGGCTTGCTGTGGTCCTTGGGGTTCACAAACTCAGTGGCGCCGAACGTCTTGGCTGTCTTAAACTTTTCAGGGTTGAGGTCAACGCCAATGATTCTGGTTGCCCCAGCAACCTGACAGCCCATAACAGCAGCCAAGCCAACGGCTCCGAGGCCAAACACGACACATGTAGAACCAGGTTCAACCTGAGAGTACATGAAGAATAAGAGAGATATGAAGTATATCCACATAACTTTCGAATAAAATAATATGCTTGTATGAACTTGTTAAAACAGATTGTCATTAATGTGAAAAAACAACTAAACTGGATTTCATTGAATGTAATTATTATCCGTCACTCTGACATAGCAAAGCTACAAGGTCAAGCTCCCTAATAAAGACAATTAAATATTTTGTATTTTTTTCTTTTCATATCGAAGGTTTTGCACATCAAAAACGTACTTTGAAAACTAACTTTGCTTCCCTTTAAAACTAAAACTGATATATTTTACAAGCTGGCAGCCTTCTAGCGTGATCTGCTTGTGACACCCACCTTGGCCGTGTTAAGAGCGGCACCGTAGCCAGTGGAAATGCCACATCCAAGAAGGCACACTTTATCCAGAGGAGCTTTCTCGTTCACCTTGGCCAGAGAGATATCAGCTACCACCGTGTATTCAGTGAAGGTGCTTGTCCCCATAAAGTGAAACAACTGCTTTCCCTTGCAAGTAAAGCGTGAAGTATTGTCAGGGAGCAAACCCCGGCCTTGGGTTACTCTGCAGGGTGGAAGCACAAGGAAAAGATGGTTTCTCCTCATGTGCAGATCATAAAACTCAATTGCTGAGTTTAACTATTGAATTTTACAGCTCTGTGGCAAAGAATAACATTTAAAAATATCATTAAAATCCTTACAACCAGGCAGATTTGGGATTGTTTAATTCACATAGCATTACCTAATTTTCTGGCAAAGGTTGGTCTTAGGATTTTTGCAGAATTTGCATTCTCCACACTGTGGCACGTACAGCGGGATGACGGTGTCACCTTTTGTGAAAGAGAATTGCAAATAATCAACATGAAATCCTTTAAATTTGCTGTATTATAAACGTATGCATTGAATAGAAGCTCCTTACCAGGCTTGAATTTGGTGACACCCTCACCAACGCTCTCGACTGTCCCAGCACCCTCATGGCCCAGGATGACTGGGAAAAGACCCTCGGGGTCATTGCCACTCAGAGTGTAGGCATCTGTGTGGCAGACCCCTGTGGCAAAGAGCTGAAATGCATAAATAATCTGTCAGACCACAGCTAGATGCAGGAGTATAAGGCAAATGTTTGCCTGATCCCCTCCAGACATGTTTGTTTTCTAAATTGTTTTCCCACAAAGAAGTTCATTAAAAGCTATTCTTTCTTCCTCACCCAAAGTTTATCTGCTTGAAGCAGGAAGTCTTCTGCTTCACTTAAAAGTGTTTTCTCAGTTCAAGTGCACTAGGGGCTTCATACCGTACTTGTGCAAGTAGCAAACTGTCTCCTAACTGTCACCACTAATGCTATCACCACTCTGTTTTATTTACAACATGTCAGATCCGTTTAATTATTGGATCTCTTTATGGTGGCTATTTTATTACTTTCATTGTTCTAATCATTGCGGGGCCTTGAGGAAGCTGGAGCCAATCCCAATTGACACTGGGTCAGAGGGCGAAGCACACCTTGGACTGTTTGCCAGGTCAGTCACACCTTCTTGCTGTAAGGCGACAGTGTTAATTAACAACTGTGACGCCTGGGATTTTATTTGCCTAAATTAAAATGTTTAAAACTCGTTTACAGAAAAAGATGTAAAAGCACTTTTTTGATACGAGCTGTACAAATAAAGTTGATTATTATAAAATAATGAAACAAAACCAGGATTTGAATTCCTATTTAACTAAAGAAAAACCTCAGCTTGGAAAGAGCATAAACATATGGCTTTGTGTGACAGTAAAACAAGTCCAAAACAAGATCGTAAAGGAGGCATCCTGACAGCTGGCCGTCTAAATCATTAGCATCCGGCTATTCACACTCAGAAATATTAGTTTTTACCTTAATGCGAACTTCATTGGCCTTAGGTGGCGCAACCTCCACCTCTTCAATGACGAGAGGCTTACCAGACTCCCAGGCAACAGCAGCCTTACACTTGATCACCTGGAAAGCAAAGCAGACGTTGCTCAAACTGCACTGCTACGATGAGATGAATAGCGGTAAACATACTGCCCTGAGGCTGTGACGGACTTGGCTAGCAACGATGTAACCCTTGAACTGTATCCGTGCATGGCCAAGTGACAGCTACAGTGTCCAGCTAACGTTCCGCTAAAGCAATGACTTATTAGTTGTTTAGCTAAGGCTAAAACATGTCTTTGTTTCCCTCAGGTTTCTTGAGCTAAATAAGTCACAGTTTAACTAACCAGCGTTTAACTTCAGATTCCTTTTAAGGAAGATTATGGCTTTGTCCGTTCACTGCACACGACCCCAAAGTTAGCTAGACAAGCACCGATAAGGAACATTTCCGGTTAAAAAGACTGGCGTGAACTCCGCGACAAGTACGCTCAAATGAATTACACCAATGCTAATTTTCTGGGGAATTTCGAAGGGAGCGCACTTACTTTCCCAACAGTGTACATGCTCGCTCCTTTCCAAGACAGGACGAGGAAGGCGGTGGGCAGCCGTATAGAAGTAAACGTCTGGACCAATCAGAGACGAGCAGGAACAGAGGAAGCGTGACGTGATTCCGGCGGAGAAAAGTTTTTTTAATGTCAGCATTTATAAACGTCACGAGCAAAGTCTCTAAAGCAATACACAATAAATATCAGACTGTGCTTCAATAAAATTATTATCAGCATTAACATATTTTATTGTGTCCTTTTCTACAAGATATGATATATGGTTTGTTGCGGAACGGAAATGACTAATAATTGTGATAACAATGCAGGCTAGGGTAGGTAGATACTTTATTTATCCCAAGGGAAATTCAAGCTACAGCGAGCCTGTAAATTCAAACAAAGCTGGCAGTAAAACTCAAACTCCGTTGACTTTGCATGTTCTCCCTGTTCCTGCTTGAATTTTAGGGTAATTTGCTACTTTAATGTAGTTGTAGGTGGGAAGGTTCTTTGGTCTCCATATGTCAGACCTGTTTTTGACCCTTGTCCAGTGTTTACCCTCCTCGCCCCAAATATGATCTGGGATTGGCTGGAGCTCCATGTACAGGATAAGTGACTCAGATAATCCTTGATAAAACTTGACATTCTGTCAACCACTCCTTCTTTCCTCTGTTACTTTCTGCCATTCATTACTTGTCACTGACGAACTACAAATATAAAAAAGCCAGTGTTTCGGGAAATACGAAAGCTAACTTGCACGGTGTTAATTATCAAAGCACACTGCTGTCATGCAAACTGCGATGTTATCAGATGTTGCACAGGCAATCAATCATTAGACTATCAGACAGCACTTAATCTGACAGCGATGCAGATCCACCGAACAGGGTTGGGTTTAAATGGCATACCATCTCTGGATGATACTTACATTTATATTATAATTATAATATAATGACGACAAAGATTCTTACACTATCTAATATTTAAAAGACAGAAGAGTTACAAAAAACCTTTTATTCATGGTCATTAACAAAAATGACACTGAATTTCTGCAAATGATTTACAAATGACTTCAACTAACTTTGCATTTAAGGTTTGACTTCCCAAACTTTGTTCCCACATCCGAGTAGAGTAAAGCATGAAGGCTGGTGAAAGCTTTTTCATTTTCATGGGGACATGCTTTACACAATCAGCACAGGACACGGACGGGCCTGTTCACATCGGGACCCTCTGTAACCGGTTGAAAAAAGGTTTCCACTGTGTTACACACAAGCATACATATGACCCTTTAAAATATAAATCAAGATTTACATATCAAAAGGAAACTGGTACAAGAAAAACAAATATTAAACAAATCCACTCAAGTAAAAATAGGCAGTGTCCAATTTCAGATCCAGCTGGCCAGACTGGCCCGCAGCACTGCCTCCTCACTTGTGCAGCAGACGACTGGGATGAAAAATCGCACCACACCACCACGATCAGATCATCTCCCACCTGTGAGTGAATAATCAAAAGAAGACATTAAAAGAGATTGACCACATGACATGTAAACAACAAAATTGTATTGTCAATAGCATGGAAAATGGGCAAACCTCTGAATCCACGTCCCCCACCACCTCCTCTTCCTCTGAAGCCGCCTCCTCCTCCGCGTCCACCACCTCCAAATCCTCCTCCACCACCCCGGAAGCCTCCCCCCCTGCCGCCTCCACCTCTGCCGCCTCGAAATCCGCCTGAAACAAGCCCAAAAGCAAAGCAGAATTAGATCAATATTCTCTTAAAAAACAGGCACAGAGCCACCACAAAGTATTAATTCAAACTATGACACATTTGACGATGTACGTAGACAAAAATCAGAGCATTACCTCCACGACCACCACCTCTTCCTCCTCTACCTCCTCTTGGTGGACCCTTTTCACCGGGTGGCCTGGGGAGGAATCTCTGAAGTGGAAGGAGCTTCATTGGATCTATGTAAAACTGAACAAGAAGTTGCACGTTACACACAATGTTGTACACAAGGGCAAATATACGCATGAATGTAAGTGACGTATTTTATACCTTCTGCAATTTCTTGAATGAAGATGCCTTCATGTTATCAGAGAGTTTGACAGAAAAATACTGCAAGAGTGAGTTAAGGAGTGAATACAATTTTGATGTAACAATGTTATTACATTCTTAGTAATGGACATGTTTTGGCCACAGATTGTCGCAGAGGGTAAACAGAAAGGATACAAAGTCTCGCAGCTGGCCGAAGATCTCGTCCACCTTCCCTATCTGCTCCTTGTTCTCCAAGTAGATCGGGGCGTTGAAGTAGGGAACCTTGTTCTCTTCTGTTGTACATTTAACAACGACGTCATCTTCACATGGATGTACAAACTCTCCCACAGCTGTGGAGCGAGAAGACAATAAGCACTCAGTTAGTAGTGCAAGTTATATACTTAAGGGTTGAAAAGAACGATTACTTTTATTGTCAATTAACAAACTATTTTCTCAAATGATCCTTTTGCATAAAAGTTCCAGAAAGATCCTTTAGTTAGTTTCCTAAAGACCAAGATGACATTTTCAATATATTTGTTTTGTGTGACGACAGTCTGGAGTCTAAAAGGTTAAACCCTTAACAATCATCTCTAACTATGAAGTTACCAGTAAAGTTAGGGCAGCCTGAATGCAGACTGGCTTATTCCTGAGTTCGGGCCTAACAATTAATAGAAATTGCATTACGGCCGATTGTAATTTTCACTGTATTTAAATTTGGAATGAATTAACCTGAATGTCAAAGTTAGATAGACATACACCCATAATGTACCGTGTCTGATAAAATGGGCCTTCATGGAAAGATTTTCTCCCAGCCACAAGTATATATTGAATGTTTATGTGGATTCCTTTAACATTTGGGAGTCCAACATCTCTTCCAGTGAATTATGGACTTACTTGCTCTCAGAGACTTCATTCTCTTATTAACTGCATGAAACAAAGAGCTCTATCTCACTGATGCCAGTTTCTCCAACATATGTTCCCCAACAACAGATTTGTGACTTGATCTTACCAACAACATATTCTGGAGGTCCATAGTCTTGCTGTCTGTTAAAACCCCCTCTGCCACCTCCTCTTCCACCACCGAACCCTCCTCTGCCACCGCCACCGAACCCTCCTCTGCCTCCGCCACCACCACGGCTAAATCCTCCGCCTCGGTTGAATCCTCCACCTCGTCCACCTCCTCGACCACCGCCTCCTCTAAAGGACATTTTTCGTACTTCAAATGATCTGTACAAACAGAAGGAAGAGAGGAAGGTACAAATCAAAACAAAGCAAACATAAATGGTCGGTTTATTGTAGTCTGGAACCACCAATTTAACAAAGCGATGAGGACGAGTTCACTCAACACAATGTGGATCCCGGTCACAAGTTTCAGCTAACACGCTAGCTCTTCATAGACATGTAAATAACAGCTTTCATCCGTATTTTAAAACACGAACTAATACGTAATGCCAGTAATGTTACCAATACGTAACGCTTAAACGGCTGCAAAACTATCAATACAGAGTAAACACTAAATACTTACAAATCTGAACGACTACTTGCAGCTACATAAACTCAGTCGGTCCTCCATGCGATGACAACACGTGTGACTACTGCCGTAAAGCTATTCGCCAGCCTCGCATTAACGGAACTGTCGTAAACTAAAATCTAAAGTCTAATTTACGACATTAGTATCAGTATCTGTTTTACTCGACTCTGCAGGGACAGGTAAAAGTTTTACTCTCTGAATTTAAATATCCCATTCCTCATATGTTAGGCTATGAGGTTATGTCAATGTGAATACGTGATAAACGTAAATGAAGGTAAATACTGACGCTTCCACAACCTTGACACATTTGCTACAATACGCCATCTGGTGGTAAATACACATTCCTACAGCAACTGAGTCATTCAGGTATTTTCAGCATTTCTCTATAATTTTAAGATTTATTTGTAGGCTATATATTGTATTAAAGCTCCTGATGACTGACATATAACTTGAATGTTTATTATCACTTTCCAAATACACATCTCACATCTTCAGCACGCCGTATTGCACTGTTTGCTTGACTATTCTTAATTTGTACTGGACTAATTATTCTAATAAAGTTTAAGAATCAAAACATTAGATGGAAATGTCAGAGGGATGACAGTGTTTGTCTTCCTGTCTATGCAACCATGAAGACGTGTACATTGTTTTAGGACCACAAATGAAACGGTGTTACATGTTTTTATTCATGAAGATATGTTTGCACCTCTGTGCTGTCTCCTGTTTTTGCCAAAAACATCCCCTCTTTAATGGTAAATTCTCCTGTTACTGCTCTGGTATTCCGTAAGTTTGTTGATGAATGCTACAATTGCCGCCCTGTTTCCAAGAATCTGCATACCAGGGAGATGAGGTCACGTGACCGCCTGGGACGCTCCAGGACTCGTACCTGTCCCACCAGTGTGTCGTGCACATGAAGCTGGTCTAGACATACGATCCCTACTCAAACGTAAATATAACGACAATATATTTTTGATTTGTTCAAACGAAGGGAAACTTTAAGCAAGTGGACGGACGTCCCGCAACAATGTCAACAACAGGTCAGGTAAGAGAAAAAAAAACTCATGGACGGCATTATTCGCACTTTTTTAGTTCTCTAATAAGTATTAAAGTGTGTTTAACGCACTCGTGTGCTTCTCATATTGTATACTGTGGATGATGCTGTCAAAGCCGGATGGGATTGATACGTGTATCACTAGAAAAATCTCCGGGCTCCGTCAGGACTTCCTCTGCGTGTTTCCTGTCATTTGAGACAGTTATTAGACAAGTTAGAACAAAGAGCACATGTATTGTTTTTATTTTGTATTTTAGGTCATTAAATGCAAGGCGGCTGTTGCATGGGAACCAGGGAAGCCTCTCTCTATTGAGGATGTGGAGGTTGAACCACCCAGGGTGCACGAAGTTCGCATCAAGGTCGGCGGCACATCCCCAGTTTGACTGCAACATTTACATTGGTCACGTGGCAGAATTTCCTTTCTCCAAAAGCAACATAAAAATAATACATTTTGTTAACAAAATGCATCAAAGTCTATGTGAACTAGACTTTTGTAACAGTTAAATAGCATTTGTTGATTTCTTTGTGTTTGTAGGACATGTCACACGTGAAAATGCCTCCTAAAACTAACAAGTTTATCAAGAGTCTTGTCTATTCCTGCAGATAACTGCCACGAGTTTGTGCCGCATGGACTGGGAGCAACTGTACGCCGCAGGAAAAGGGATGAAGTTAAGATCATTTCCAATGGTTCTCGGGCACGAAGCAGCAGGAGAAGTGGAGAGTGTTGGCGCTGAGGTCACCAAGTTCTCACCGGGTGAATCATACAGCGCACATTAAACAAGTTTATTTTGGACTCTTGATTTTTTTTCATGGAACTGACCTTCTGTTGTTTTCACAGGTGATAAAGTTATTCCTCTTTTTCTGCCCCAGTGTGGGGAATGTGTGCGATGTCGCAATCCAAAAACAAATCACTGCAGGAAGAACTGGTGATTTAATTTCCCTGTGTTTATCACACACTGACACTGACTTTATCACTTATTATCACTTTTACAGTGTTTAACTAGTCATTGTTCCTTTTTTATTTGACTTTTAGGGCAAATACACAAATGGGTGTATTGGCTGATGGCACGAGCCGTATATCTTGCAAGCAGCTGCACCTTTACCAGTTCCTCGGAGTCAGCTCTTTCTCCCAGTATACTGTGGTTCCGGACACCTCGCTTGCGAAGATAAGAAGTGACGCACCGCTGGACAAAGTGTGTTTACTGGGCTGTGGTGTCTCCACTGGTTATGGTGCTGCTCTTAACGCAGCCAAGGTAAGAGGAAAAAGATTTTCTGAAGGCCCACCTTTGCTGTTGTGGACTGGTGCAGATACAACTAATGTAATTTATGCACAGACATGGCTAATGTATTTGATCTGTTATCTTTAACATGTATTCTCTACGCGTAGGCTGGTATATCTAGTAATAAGGCATCATGCAAGGTGGCTGCCCAATGCGGTTTGCGGTACTTGGCAGAATTGTAGTTTTTTATTTCCACCACTAGATGACGCTGCATATCTGGTACACCACAGGCATTTCTTGGGTTCGAGACAATGGGATGAGTCATACTTTACTCCAGTTTAATGTCAGAGGGTTACTGAAGAAGCACAACACATTCCTTATCAAAACCAATCTTAACTGTGTGAGACTGCAAATAGAACTGACACATTTTGTTCTGCTGTGCTTATTTGATCCTTAGAAATACTCTTAGAAAACCCAAGGTAAAGTGGCATCTTTTCATATGATTAATCGTCCATGTGTTTTATTATGAACAACTCTGAAATCAGACTCGACAAATATATAGGAACCAATCAGGCCCACATAAGAATAAAACAATCCAGTACAAAGTTGATAAGATAGAAGAATAAAGAAAAAACAGGGTGTATTTTTCTTGAACGAATTGCTAATTAACAGCTTTTGGGTTTAGTGACTCCAAGCTTGTTTCCTCCAGGTTGAAAAAGATTCCCTGTGTGCCGTGTTTGGGCTCGGAGCTGTCGGACTGGCAGCCGTCATGGGTTGCCAGACCGCCGGGGCAAAGCGGATAATCGGGGTCGACATCAACTCTGACAGGTTTGAGAGGGCTAAAGTGTTCGGAGCCACTGAATGTGTCAACCCCAATGAGCATAGCGAGGCCATCCAGGATGTTCTGATGAAGATGACGGACGGAGGGGTGGACTACGCTCTGGAGTGCGTGGGCAACCCAGATGTGATGGTGCGTATCTCAATCATGTTGGAAGCCTTTATCAATCATTCAATGTTGCTTCTTAACTTGACGAATCATAAGCCTAGAGAAGAATCTCCGTCATTTCTCACACAGACCGGCACAACTTTTCATTTCAAATACTACAATATTGAATTACGTACTTTGTCTCATCTCATCTGACTCGTGTTGTCCTAGACTGCTGCACTGGAGTCAACAATAGACGGCTGGGGCGTCTGCGTCGTCGCAGGGTGGTCCGAGACGGAATCAATGACTGTCGCGGTTGAAAAGATCCTTATGGGACGCACGTTGAAGGGGGCGTATTTTGGAGGTGATTTTGGAGTTACAACTATATAACAACAGCCTGATTATTTTCCTAGCTTGAGAAATCACTGTGTTCCAAAGCCTGCTGTGACTAAAAGGTAAAACCAGCACAGCTTTTGTCACTATGAAATACTGTAAGTCAAATTAACGGACCACCAAAGATTAGAGGGTATCTAATTGAAATTGTCCAAGAACAATGGTGATAAAAGTGCGATGCATCAGGGTGACTTGATGCCCTTTATGTTCTTGTGATGAAGAGTGTTTTTACATCCTCTCTTAAAGGGTGGAAGAGCGGACAGGAGGTGCCAAAACTGGTCGATCAGTACATGCAAGGGAAGCTGAAGCTGGATGAATTCATCACTCACAAACTGCCGCTGGATCAAATCAATAAGGCCTTTGACCTTATGAACACTGAGAAAAGGTAAGACCTCTGATATATACCGTACTTTTCGCACTATAAGCCGCACCGGACTATAAGCCGCGTTTTTTTAATGTTTAATTACCGTTATTAAGTCTTCAACTGTTACCATTTAGCAATAGTAGCTACAAAACATGTACTATGCTGTGTAAACTGGACTGTATCACATAGCGTTTCAGACACACAAACTTTTAAACTTTCTAATTTAACCGGCGGCTCCCAGCCACGTACCGGCAGCGATCTACTGCCAGATTGACTGCCTTTAATTTACAAGCTGCATCAGATGCATTTCTACGGTTGTTTTCCATAATGACGATGTCTCACAAACTGTCGCGCTCTAGTAATGACCGTCTGTCTCGCTGTCCTTCTGTCTCTCTTACCACTCGCGGTTCCACTTTTACTTTAGCGCTGTTTTCCGCCTCCGGAGGACTGTAACCAGTAAAATCCATAGATTTGGGATTTCCCCGATCGGCCGTTAGCGGTAAAAATCCGTAGATTAGCGCACCGTTATATAAACAGCAGGGTCGCAAAATGCGGTAAAAAGTAGCGGCTTGTAGTCCGAAAAGTACGGTATGTAACTAACAGTTTTTGTTAGTAGTAGTAGACATACAGTAGATAGTTGTTTTAGTCATGGTTCTCCTCTTCTTTTTGTTTTAGTATCCGCACTGTAATCAGTCTGTGGCAGGACGAGACAGCCGAACCTTAGGAGGC
>CAAKHC010010721.1:0-35419 GCA_901007825.1 Macroramphosus scolopax
ATGAAGGAGAGCGGAGAGCCTGATGGCTCCTTCTCAGGAAAATCCCGGGTCTGATTGTGATTCTGAGTCAACGCTGGTCTAACATGCCTGACAATAGCATACTGAGGATCAATTATGCAACATTGGCTCGTATCAGATGCAGATGTTTCAGTGCAACACATGTTTTCCCTAAAGTAGCATCAAGAAAAACAATGTTTAACATCTGCGTGTCCATGAACACCCCACCTGCCGCTGACGGGAATGTGCCCCCAGTTTAGTCTCCAGGTGATGATGGGTGTGGGCACCCCGACAGCCTGACATGTGAACGTCACTGTCGACCCCCGTGCCGCCTCAATGGACTCCTCCGGCGGGCTGGTCACAGAGGGAGGGGCTGGAGAGTGTCAAGAAAAAGGAGAACTGTATAATAAATCCATAAAAGAGTCGGCATGTCGCTGGGAATTTCTGTGAGTCAGTCAGTGGAGGGTCGTAAATGCCTGAAAGTCAGAGGGAGAAAAGCTCCAACAATTCCTTTTCAGTTCTCAGAGAAGGACGGTTGACAATAAGGCTCTGTGTCTCCGTGGACACATGTGTGAAAAGAGTCGGCTTTCGCGGGGAATTAGTCACAGAGGAACTCAGAGGGCGACCACAGAGGAGAGGCAGAGAAGCAGAGAGTGTGAGGTGTAAAAAAAACTACAGAGGAATGCACCCGAGAGAGAAAGAGAAAGGTTGACTGTGTTCGGAATCGCCTACTAAAGTGTTGCCTGCTACATAATAAGACGTTACGTACTAGATGCTCAGACAATGCGTTTTTTATCTTGGAAGCAGCAGGACATGTGTCCATACTAGTTTCTAGACTGAGGTTTTGCTTAATTTTGTATAACAACGTTGCAACAGTCCCAACAGTTCCGTGCCTGAGAAGCATCATCTCCCGCCACATTGTGCCGTCTCAAGAGATGCAATGCATTGTGGGGCAGTTGATTATGTCCAGTCAGCTCACAAAGCATGCACAGAAAGGTCTCGCTCATCTAGTAATCAGCTAGGCCTGCAGCCGGCAGTCGGCAGCCTGCAGCCGGCAGTCGGCAGCCTGCAGCCGGCAGTCGGCAGCCTGCAGCCGGCAGTCGGCAGCCTGCAGCCGGCAGTCGGCAGCCTGCAGCCGGCAGTCGGCAGCCTGCAGCCGGCAGTCGGCAGCCTGCAGCCGGCAGTCGGCAGTCGGCAGCCTGCAGCCGGCAGTCGGCAGCCTGCAGCCGGCAGTCGGCAGCCTGCAGCCGGCAGTCGGCAGCCTGCAGCCGGCAGTCGGCAGCCTGCAGCCGGCGTGACTTACTGCAGCCGTACTCATCGGAGCGGTCGGGGCAGTCCGGCTCTTCATCACACTGGTAGCTGGATGGGATGCAGGTGCGATCGCTCAGACATTCAAACTGCTCCGGAGCACACCTGTCACCAGGACCTTTGGTGGCTGCAGGGGATGAAGAGGTGATGATGCACGTCAACTTTTTTAATAACTCAATTCCAATAGCATCATGTCAGGCTCAGAGAGGCTCGCAGCCATTTAGCTGGAGACTTACGGCAGTCTGTTTCATCGGAGTTATCCTCGCAATCGTTGTCTCCGTCACATCGCCAAAGCTTGAGGGCGCAGCGGCCGTTCTTACACTTGAACTCGTTGGGTTCACAGGGAGACGGAGTACCTGTGAGAAAGCCAGAGGATAAGTAGAGTGTGTGTGTGTTGTTGTTGTTGTTGTTGAGAGCGTGCACACGCCAAGGCCGTATCGCTCACCGCATCTGAGCTCATCACTTCCATCCGAGCAGTCCGTCTCTCCGTCACAGAGGTAGTCTCGGGGAATACACTCTCCACTCTGGCACGTGGCCTGATCCGCTCTGCAGGGCCCCGGGACGCTCGGTGGCCCCCGGGGCTTGGTGGTTGTGGTTGTAGGGGCGGGGGTCACTGGCAAAACTGGCCATTTTACATCTGTAACAAATCTCTGATTAAACTTAGCACATTGCCCAACGTGAACTGTGACAGAAGTGACTGTGAGTGACGATCACACATCATCCAGCCAGTCTTCCGTGCACACGGCCGAACACCTGCCGGCCGGTCGAGCTGCAGCCACTCACCACAATTGGTCTCATCGCTCATGTCTCTGCAGTCGGGTCTGTTGTCACACAGGTATTCCATCAGGATGCAAGTGCCATCACCACACCTGTGCTCATCTGGCATGCAGGGTCTGATGCCAGGGGTTACTGAGAGAGATGCAGATGGGACGCAGGAGGAGGGGGGGCGGGGGTTGTCGAAGGGTCAGAGACATGCAGGCCAAAGCTACATTACAGCCGTAACACTACACTGATATCATTAAACAGCACAAAGAAGAACATCCTCTGGTGCACAAGATACGGCGACCTCAGCGATCAGCAGGTGCATCTCTGAGATGAACACTTCCAGAGAAGGAGATATAAGATGCTTTACATTTTCTGATAAGTTCCACTTGTGCATAAACTGACATACAAACTAAATAAGTGGAGCTGGTGGAAATATGCACGTATCAAGTGAACAGCAAACTCAAGCCATGCAAGGAGTCCTTCTGTTCCACTGTGCACTACTCGGGTTCTTTTCTTCTTTTCCCGGTGCTTCCATGCAAAAACATTCCTCAGACCACATGAGAATCACTTGTGCAGGTCAAAGTAAAAGGTCACTACGATCATCCTACAGGCTCTACAGGACGGTCACCATGCAGCACTGCATGGCACAGTACAAACCTGGCACCGCTAAAGGCTCCACGGCGGGCAGAGGTTGAACTAGAAACCAGAGGGGAAACATTTAGGACACTGCTGCCCCCTCTGATGGACATGAAAGGGATCGTTTGGAAACGCCTGAACAAGAAGTCTTGAGTACAAGAATCCGTGAGCTCACGTCACGGCTGCGTGAGACAGCGTTCTCTTCTCCGGGGATCTTACCTTCCCCGAGCCGTCTGAACTGAAAGCCCTGGACTGACGTGACGTAGGAGGCGATGGCGCCCTCCTTCACCACGCTGTAGAGCACGCTGCGGATCTGCTCGGTATTGCTGTTGTAGTCGGAACCCACGTCCAACTCCACGAAGACGTCCACGCCATCCTCTCTCACCATCTTCCTGTGAGGAGCAAGAAAGGAGTGGTGAGGCTACAGATCACGTGGCGTGCAGTTCAGAGGGGGAAACAGGAATGCTCTTTAGAGGCAAGGTTTCTCTTCACATGTGCCTTGAAAGAATTACCCTCTACAGGCTTGATGGATTACTGACTGCAGGCCGACACTACTGGCCTTGTGAGGTTTGGAAAAAGGGGAAGAAATATCATCTGTCCAGGCAGCAGCACACAGCTGCAGGGTATCCACTTTGGGTGTCACAAAGCTGGATTTAAAACACTCTTGTTCTTACTTAATGAGGACCACGCTGACCGTCTGGACACCTGGAATCCTGTTGTACTCCGACTCCAGCTGTGAAAGGAAAAACCAGACTCGGTTCAGTTGCAGTAAACAAGCCTTCGCTTTATATCCAGACACGAGATCACACACACTGAATCACGTTCCTGATGAGCCTTTAAAAGGAAGCCTACGGTACATGAAAAACCCATTCAGTGGAGTTTAAGAGGACGTACCGTGTCGACCACCGCTTCCGAAATCTCATTAAAAGCCGGCGAGAAGATGTCCTCGAGCTCGGGGCCGTAGACCAGCGAGTCCGTGAAGTTGACCAGAGCTCTGTAATAAACTAGAAAACAGAGAGGGGAGAGAGAACTTTAACAACACGATAACAGCCAACAACCACAGGCCGTCTGTTGCAGGCTGGAGATATTTGAAGAGTTCAGAAAGTCACAAAGAAGACGTAATATAGGAAAGTGTTAAGGAAATATTTCCCCCCCCAGGAAAGCCTTTGGTTAAATGTTTGAGGGAGCACGAACTGAAGGGCATGACTGTGGTTTTAACGAGACCCACATACAAATTATGGGATCTATTTCCATATCTAAATTGTGGTTGGGTTTATACTAAAATCAACTACTGCAGCGTTGCACTTCATGTAGGCCCGAACAAGGCGCACCACATTCTGATGTATGAAGTGAATCTCTGAAGGACATCGCTCATCGAACGTTCAAGTCTGCAGCAGGTCTCCCGACTGAGAGCTGATGAGTTGGAAGGGAAAAGGACTCGGCATCGCCGCGCTGCCAGCAGCTGCAGAGGAAGCTGCTGAAAATCCTCTGTGAATAACCGGCGTCAACATTCCCTCCACTTTAACTAAGTCAAACATGTCAGGGTGGGGAGGAGAGGAGAGCAGCTGGAGGGCGGCGGCAGCGGCGGCGTGGGGGGGGGGGATTATATCAGTGGCTTACAGATTCAATGTCAGCTGGTCTAACTGGTCTTTAAACATATAAGTCAACTGGTTGACTGTTGAAAGAGACGAAGACAAGCTGGGAAGGAATGACGGCGTGAATCCCATCAGCGTAATCCGGATTATTTCAGGTACACGTATTCATTTTCTCTCGGCTAGAAGTTTCCTTGACAAAAGTTTTTTAACGCACCACAAAGACACTGTTTTATTAAAGTGGTTTGGCAGGCGAGCGGTGACACAAACTCCTCTGTTCCACGACGCTCTGACAGGACGGCTGTGATTGCTCCTCACATTAAGCTTGATATTTCAAAAAGGATCAACCGGCATTTAAAAAGGGATCAACATAGTTGTGCACGATGTCGTAGTTTCACCGCAGCGCAGAGCCACGGCTTATCTTTAATTAATTTTCCACTCCAGTTATAAATAGATTGTCAGGATCTATATATATAACCGCCCGTTTAAGACGTCTTGGATGAGTTATACGAGTGAATCATTATCAACAATAATGTCAGCTGTGTTATTGTAATCCCAATGTCACATGTTAAGACTAAAATAGCCCGGGCCCGCAGGGTGCCCTGTTCTCACACTGCTGCCAACACTCTGTTAGGACGGGTCTGCCAGCCTCTGATTTCAGACTGGCAGTGTGCGTTTGGGGAGGAAGTCAATATTTGTACTGTTTCTTGCAGTCAGATGCTACTTGCCATGGCACAAAGTGAAGAGTCATGTCACAATCACACCGTGTGTTCGCTAAAGTTTAGCGCCTGCGGAGAGTCTGGCTGGGAAACAGCTTTTGCGAAACTCGCCCTCCTCAGATATCCTGGCGAGGAAGAGGTGCATTTAGGACAAAGTGAAGCCAGAGTGAGGTGAACATGTAACAACATCACTGCAGGCTTTAGCTCAGCCCGGCGGGGAGCCGGAGTGCTCGCTCTGCAGGCTGTTACTGCTCAACTTATATGAATAATTGTGGGGCCCGAACGCGGAGCAGGCAACATCAAAGTTACTCCTCAAAGCGCCTCATTTGACCCGAGTATAATCTAATCACTTGAGTGTGTACTCGCCGCGGCTCGTAGCCCAAACTCTCTCTATGAGGCTGCCGCTCTGACGTTTGAGGCTAGCGAGTGTGGGACTGCCGCCGCCCGAGATCTTTTGATTAGAGCGCCGGGTTGTGCCCCGCCGCTAACGAGCGTCTCTTATATTCCGTCCTCCTGTACATCGCACGCTGTTTCCATCGAGGGGGAAAGCCCCTCGTGAAGGACCGCCACCATCGGGGGGGGTTTGACACTGTCAGAGTGCGGACATGACGGGTGACAACTAAAAAGAATCTTGAGAAATTCCACGCTCTTAATTCATCAACTTATTTAGCTATTAAAGCTGTTCAGCAGAACTGTGGCGGCTTTGTGCAATGGGCCCCTCTGACACATAGAGGCCTACGCAGAAGACAAAGACTTGATTGAGCAGGGAGCCCGGCCTGGCCTTTAAAGCCCAGCCGCATTGGGCTTGACCTTCAACCCCCAAGGCAGTGCCCACGGCATCGGCCCAACGGCGACGGAGGGAGAGCCGTCACATATAAGAACCAATACCAACTATCTATTCAAAAAAACCTCTTGCTGGTGACCAGCCAAACAACTCTCTCCAAATCCATTCGTTGCCCTCTGGGGAACTCCACTGGCTTCGCTGCTAAGCTAGCCCCATTGTGCTCCCCCACAGCCTGCAATGTAAGCAGCAATGATCACCACTGCCTGTAGCAAAGCCAACTACATACTGCAGGTCTTCTGAGGAAACAGCTGGTTCATATAACAGGGATGAACCATCTGTGGGAGGTTGAAATTACTACAAGCACCTTTCAAAGTAGCTGCAGGAACACAGTGTTGAATGCAAACAATCATCTCTTTCCGACATCCCCCTGCAAGGATGTTGTGGAATCTCGAGCGCGATGAACTCTGTGGAACAAGCACATCATTTTCCACTGGCATCAGAAGACCCTGGGAGACGCCTGCAACGCGCTTGGAAAAACAGAGTAGCTGGACTCAATCACTGCGTGCCCGAGCCGAGTCCTCCTTGGAATGTTATCTGAGAGCACTTTTGGAAATGAAAGTGCATAACTGAGCGGAGCAGGTGACAGCGGAGTGGAGAGAGAGAGGAGAGAAACTGCAGCAATAACAAGGAAGAACTGCTGGAGGACTTACTGGTGTCGGGCTCGACTGGGCTCTGTATGTTCCCCATATAGGAGGAGTCCAACCAGGGCGCTAGGGCGAGCAATGAGGGGAGCAAGAGACACGGGGGGAAGAGACGTGGGCGCAGAGGTCGACAAGGCACAAACAGCAACCAGAGGTCGGAGGATTCAAACAAGGAAAGCGACACAAGGACCGAGAAGGATCGAGTTAGCCAGGCAGGTGCAGAGAGGTTAGGAAGACAGAAGATGATTGGAAGCGAGGAGAGAAAATAGAAAGTTACAATCAGAAGTCTTGACGGAGGAGATTCTCTGGCCACGATGGAAACACACAGATAACAGTACATTTGTTTAAAATAGAGGTAGAATAGAACATCAGCGTACAGCCAAGAAATCTAATGCCAGCATCAACCCTGTGTTAGCAGTATTAGCTGACTCACTGTCATCTACATGTTGTGATAGTTATTTTTGATGGGACAATGGATGCCGGGAGCCTGTTGTTGTTGTCGTCCACCAATGAATTCAACCAGTGTCTGTCTGGAACACACAGAAGGAAGTCTGCTTGCATGGAAGCGTCAAGGATAAAAAACAACGGGTCAGAGGACATCTCTTGATAAATGCCTCCTCTTTATCCCGACAGAACAAAGAGGATATCCTACAAACCAAACATCCAATTCCACCCACCGGCCTTCACCTCTCCGCTGTCCGACACACACACATCCACCCTGGGGCTTTGCAGTGATGCTGGGAGGAGCTGCTTCCTGTTTTCTCTCTTTCAAATGGAAAGAACTCGGCAACATTATAAATGTCTTTTAACCAAAAGTTAAGCCCTATGTGCACTGGCATGGACACCACTGGACCATGGTTCAGACTTTGTGGTGACTCATTCGTTTTTCCGCCGCCTTGGATGCGGTCATGGCGTGGAGCGTGCTCCGAAATGGAAGGGAGGAGGCCTATCTGTAGCTCTGAAACCTCCTGGACTTGAACATATTTACCAGGTTCCTGAGTATCTGTTTAAGGGGCTTACTCAAGGTGGACTCAAAGTCAACTCCATACACAGTGTGGAAATGTTAGTCAACCCTGGTGAGAACATACGGTCGTAGTCCGATCCAGACTCTGTGAGTCCGCTCCATAAAGTCTAACAGCTTCCTTCACAATCGAGTGACTGTGCTGGTCCAGCTGTTGCACATCCAAGAAAAATATGGCTTCTGATACAGCAGTAGTATACTTTCTGTCTTTCACAGGAGGCGAGATTTAGGAAAAGTTGTGGAAGACCTTTAGATCGACTTTTAAAGGATCATTTGTTCTAGAGCCGATCTGTCTTGTCTCGTAACACCACAGTGAGTCACAGCAGGGCGAAGGAGCGGCGGCAGCGCTACGATGTCGCAGCGGAGCTCTTCGACTGGAACCGATGAGTCAGTGACGGGCGAAGTACCGGCGGCACGAGTCCAATCTCTCCGCTGAGCTCTTCACCTGGCGATAATGAGCCACTACAGGACGGCTGTAGCAGAGGAGGCCCACACTGATGAGGTTAACTAACTACATCTCTCAGGAGCTCTTCACCTGGCAGCAGGGAAAATGGGACAATACACAATCAGAACCAAAAGCTTGAGACCGTAGGTGAGTGATGGAACATGAATCGTCTAGTAAACTGGGAGTTTGACGCGAAGGTCTCACGCCAAGGAGGCAAGCACCTTCTTGTTTCTCACATTCTGGTTATATGTGGCCCACTCCTGATTCGGAGGACGCAACGCTCGCTTGTTTGGATCAGCTGCACATTATTGGACAAATGAACTTCCAGAGCGGAATAGTGCAGACAAAGTGCGAGGTGTTTCTTCAGGAAGATGAAAAAGTCCAGGCAGGAAACCGTTGACAGAAACCTTGCCCTTCCACATCCGTCTCCCTCTGGAATTATGACCCAAACTAATTAAAGCTAATGAAGCATCCGCTACTTCAAAGGCAGCCGATATGTTGTGATCCTTGTCAGAGTGGGAGTGAGAGTCAGAGAGAGGAGGAGGAGGAGGTAACCAGATTTAATATTAATCGCAGCTCTTTCATGTGCAGGTCATGGTCATTGACTGAAACAAACTGTACATACACGGAAATAAAGATGATTTGTATGCAAGGAGTCAAAGTAGGTGGCACAGGGCTTAACGAACCCCATGAGAGGAATTATTCCTATGATATGCACACTCCAGTGTTCAGCCAGGAAGCCACTGATCCACTGGGGAACTTTATCCAAATAAACTCTCTGATCTGGGGGAAACTAACGTACAACCGACGACCCGGCCAACGATCACAAAGTCTATTTCACTATTGGTTCTGTAACAAATCCAAACATGTTTCTTAACTCTCTTCTGTTGCAGTATAGATTCTTCCAGGCAGTTAAAACTCTGTCACGGGGAAAAAGAGATATTTTTAACCGCCTCACGCTCTCTCCCTTTCAATGAAACTCCAAACACATCTTTCCTAAAGAGGAGCGCCACAAGCCACTTCTCCAAGGCAACACGTTTGTTTTTGGTACAACAGAGAGTATCATCATGGGTTTAGGTGCAGTAATGAGGCTCAAGTCAGTGAGTGTGATCCGTCTCCAGGAGCCAACCAGAACAATGAGTGCCTGATGCACAACTGGTTGTGATGGGGGGGGGTTCAGGCTTTTATTCCTGTCTATTAACACACTGTCCTTCAATGATTTCGTACTCTGTTAGCCAGCTGATTATGAAGTGTTTCTCTTGGACCCTCATTGTTTTGTTATGTTAAGTTAAGTTATGTGCGACCACCTTGAGGGCCCCCCAGCAGTGCATCAACAAAACGCTCACCTAAAATAGCTGCAGCTGCCCACGCTCGTCCCTCAGCGTAACTGCCCGAGGGGCTCAATGTATCTGTCACACAGCGACGCACAACCACTGAAAGCCACTAACTGCCCATGAAATGGCAGAATCCTGAGTGGGTGGCCCGGTCCCAGTCGGACCACTGCCCGGGCCAAACTGTCAGACAGGGTACATTACCCTGATGTATCATCCTCTTCTGCTGCATCATCTGTTCTCCCTTAAAGGGGTCATTTCTTTTCAAGCTAAACAAGCTGGCGCTCCGTATTTCCTCGGCAACTGGAGTCACTGGTAACAAGCTTCGGTAGTTACTGGAACAATTAGACCACTATGGCCCAAATGAGTTTCCACCACAGGGTGGCTCGTTTGGGCTGCGGCTTCCTAACGGTGCTGCATAATGGAATACAGCAGGGCTTGTGTATCGTCCCTGTTCTTCTGCCGGGTGAAGAGCTCAGGAGAGAAGGAGTTATTTCCATGACAATAGGTGCAGCCCTGTGGGACAGCTTGTGTAGCCGGAAGAACCTTCATGCTGCAATGACTCACTGTCGCCTATTGAGGTACAGTGTACAGTAACCAATAAGGCAAAAACAGTTCTCAAGCTTTATATCAAAGATAAGCACCGGTAAGAAGTTAACCCTCACAAACCATTACTCAGTGGTAACCTTTCTATTGTTTCTAAAGTGGCCATCAAGTGGGAATGTCCGCAATCAAGCCAGTGGAGCACGTAAAGGCTCTCCCAGATGAGATAAGACCGATTTTGTCTCCCAGATATCTCTTCGGGGATCTGAGTGGAGGGGTCAAGATGAGAGGGTTGGGAGGACATGGGCCGCCCTAACTCCGGAAAAGATCAGATCGTCATTAAGTGTGAACAATGGACAAAAGTTTGATCGAAATAGCTTCATCCCAACATCAATGCAGCCTCCAGATGGTCGCAGCTTCAACGTGCACGCCGACAGACGGACACAGGGATTCTTTAACCTACAGCACTTACAAACTAAAGAGGATTGAAGGCAAAAGAAGAAGCATCTTTCACATTACAGTAGTGTTGGAGAGGAAGGTGGAAGCCTGTGCGAGCAGTCTGGACATCCAACAGGACACAGACACTGAGAGAAGTATTCAGCACTCGACACAGGAAACAGAATTTCCTTCCCACAGACGTCGTGCTCGGATCTATTCATGGAAACAGCTCTCCTCGGCCAATCATAACGCCATCGCCACCCAGCTGCAAATGTAGAGCCCCCTTTGAAATAAAGTCCTATATATTTTAAATAAATATGTCATACTCATATTTGAATCACACATTAGAGCAACTTTTTTGCGTATGTTAACAGAAGCAGAACAATGAGGGGAACGTTCGTCAGCTCTGTTTGCACCACAAGATGTGACCACACTAACAAAGAATATTTTCCCTGTGCTGTCAGAGCGACACAAACTCTCTTTGTATTTTGTGACTTTCATTCTTTCTGTGTGTTGCAGTCTGCCAAACCGACAGACAAGTTAGCAGCACCACAGTTCTCACCAGAACTTGGCTGACAAGCACAAAAACAACTGGGAAATAAAAACTACTGGAATGATCTGCAAAGCTGTGTTCACCCGTTTGTCCCTATCAATCAATTTGTTTTTCAATATTAGCTAAAAATTTTTCTTCGCCGTTACAACCACCTCGTCATAATCACATGCTAAAAACACCGGACACACTAATGTCGCCTGTGTTCAAGGCTCCTCTGGCTCCTTCCTAAACTCAGCGAGGCCTCACGGTGCAGTTCTATATCTGTGAGCTGGGGCACATGATGCCAAACGCCCGGCTCTGATGTCAGCTCCCACTGCTGCTACCAAAACAAATATTCTGCCATGATGTAATGAGCTCTACAAACCTGTCAAGGGGTCAGCGTCTGGCACCAAAGACAACCTAAGTTAAGTGACTGATACCAGAGCTTTGTCTTTAAATAGGAGAACTTAGCTGTCAGGAAAATATTCACAGCTTTAGTAAACAAACTTTCAGCAAGGTGGAATTGGGTGGAATGCATGTTGACTGGCTGAAAATGCTCTGCAATGTTCATGTCCCAAGTTGGTTTTAGCACATAGCATGTGGCTACTGCTACAGACTGGGGCAGGCCCTCTCTGCCATGTTGCTGTTAGCATGTTAAGTGGCTAATGTGGTTACTGCAACAGGCAAGGGATAGCCTTTCTGCCATGTTGCTGTTAGCGGGATACCCTCTCTGCCATGTTGCTATTAGCATGTTAGTGGCTAATGTGGCTACTGCTACAGGCTGGGGGATGCCCTCCCTGCAATGTTGCTGTTAGCATGTTAGTGGCTAATGTGGCTACTGCTACATGCCAGGGGATGGCCACTCTGTCATGTTGCTGTTAGCATGTTAGTGGCTAATGTGGCTATTTCTACAGGCTGGGGGATACCCTCTCTGCCATGTTGCTGTTAGCATGTTAGTGGCTAATGTGGCTACTGCTACATGCTGGGGGATGGCCTCTCTACCACGTTGCTGTTAGCATGTTAGTGGCTAATGTGGCTACTGCTACATATTTCTGTAGCCACTTGAATCACATAAGGGAATGTGAATATACCGTATATAACTATAACATAACTGAAGCACAGTCTGGCCCAGTCCCATTTGTTTAGAGCTGCAGTTGGTTTTCGGATGCTCTACCTACATCCTAGATTAAACTATTGGTTGTTGTGTTGTGTGCAGTGAAGACACATTGACAGACCAAGAAGAAGAAGTGTGACTTGCAGCAACTAACCAAAGAAAGAACTTGAGAGAGAGACCGACTTGTTTAATGAAAGTTTATCAGTTCCTTGACCTGCGACGCAGTGAGTTCACAGCGTGTAAATACTTTACAAGCCTACAAAAAAAACGCAAGGGGAGAGAGAAAAAGCACTCTAGCGAATGGGATGGAACAACAGAGGTGCTTTGCAGCAGTGTTTTTTATTGTTCGCCTTTCATGTATCTTATTGTGCTGTCGTCCCTTTCACCGGTTAAAAGGATGAAAGAGGAGATGTTTATGTCTCCGAGACAAAAGCTGAAGCCCGGTGTTATGATCGAGACTCTTGCAAGTTGGCAAAGAGGGAGAGGGTGAAGCAGGATGTGAAGCCATCATTCAAGATAACACACAAATACACACACACACACGTCATGCTTACTTGTGCTCTCAGAGATGGGGGGCCACGGCGTGCTTCCATCATCCTCTCCGCTGGGCAGATCTTTGGAGTCAGGAACAGAAGAAAAGTTCAATGTGCTAGTTCCAAACCGAAAGCTAAAGTTTAGCACAGTTATGCAACAAGTGTTACCTATGTAGAAAGTGCATGTGTTTATATGAAACATTCCTGAAATCAGCATTTCCTACATTCCTTCATTATCAGTTTTGGGATGGGGGAAGCATTATGCAGCTGCTGCTTCGGGTTCTGGCCACAGAGCCTCCATCACACCCACCTCCTGAAGCTTCATCAGCGGCAAAGTCCTCATCGTCGTCCAGTAAGCTCTGCGACGCCTGGACGTCTTTCTCTTCCACCAGATCTTCTGGCAGTGGGACCTCCCCCCACACCTTGGAGGCCTGAGTCACCTGCAGCAAACACAGACAGATTTATAGGGGTTGAAGTCTCCACAGGGCCGGGCTACACCCGGTACTATACATGCACCCTGGAAGGGTGGAGAGAAAACAAAAGCTGGGCCCGGAAACTGCATTGTGATGTGTTTACTTTTCCCATTTATTATCTGTTTGAGGCCGTCTCCTGAGTTCTCATGCAATCTCACGTTCAGCTCAGTTTGTTCACACTGCACAAAAGGACCATTTATCTGCTGTTGCATGTAAAAGACAAGTAGAGACGTTCACAGCCGACTCCGATGACCCACATCTGAAAACACACACTCACGTGCTGCGTGATATCTGAGCGCGAGGCGAAGCAGCTGAAGTCAGATTGACAGGATGACACATATCTGTTTAAGTATGCTTTAAACTCCACCCCCACCAACGCCCCTGGGTGAAAACATCCAACATACCACTACTCATTCACAACCGGCTCTTTGCTCAGGAAGGAGTCGATCACGGAAACATGATGTCACCTCGAGCTCTGCACCTCGGGAATTCTAAAATCGGAGTGCGATCGCCGTGTCATCCAGCTCGTTAATGTGGTGGAGCAGGTGTGGAGGATGTGAGTGAAACTGCAGATGCATGGTTACAGTAAAGGTACGTGGCGAGTAGAGACAAAAGAAAGTCAATGAGGTTTGGAAACTTTTAAACAATCTAAACTATTGATTGACATTTGGATCAAGGATCCACGACCACATGACGCAGTCTAGAAGCCAGGTTTTCACAGTAGGGCCCGTGACCCCCTGAGGGGCCGACAGGGGTTCCCCAGCCAGAAGCTAATGCTATTTGGGGGGCCTTGGCATGGAATAGTTTGGGTCCAGAGGAAGTATCAGTAGAATCCATGGCTAATGAGGTCTGAAGTTTGCCCAGCTGGTCTTCACTGGGACCCGAATATGATCCATGAACAATTGATGACAAATGAAGCTCTGAGGTAATCATCGTACATCATCTGCACCCCATTTCACTGGATAACAGAGAGATTTAATCTGCTGCTGGTGGTGGATGATCCGACAGGGGAATCACCAGGAAAAATGACTAATTCTCTAGGGAACCATAAAAAAATATGACTTGTATGAGATATTTCCAGTGATTCCACATCACATAGCCTTTAAACTAGGAGTGGGTATGCTCGCCCTGATGTGGGGCCGATGGTGTGAACATCTCCAAAGGGATTATATCAATGTAGATTTCCATCATTGCATTCTCTAATCCTGGACAAACCCATTCAGAGTCACATAAAGAACAAAGGCGGGGGAAGCCTCTTCTTGTTGTGAACCTTATACACTCTGAGTGAGGAGACACAAAGCTCAGCCAGCCGCCCTCATATCTGATCATCTTGATAGAGCTCACCGTGCCAGGCCAAGTGGAGCCCGGTGGTGGTGGTGGTGGTGGAGGAGGTGGGGGGTTATCTCTACTTTCCCAAACTCAGCACCCAGACTGCCCAGACAACTGGCCATAAGTTTAGATACGCCTCTGGCAGGGTGCCACCCCTGGCATTTCCAGGTGGCATGGCCCGCCAGTTCCTATTTCCACCCAACTCTGTCATGGTAGTTTTCCCATTTAAATGGCTCCAGCTAATAAATAACTCGATCTATCCCCCCAAATCCTCTCTCCCCTGACTGAACACCCTTAGAACAACAATCCCGGGCCATTTTCAAAAGGAAACTGCTGACTAAACAAATTCCTTTCAGCGGTGCCGACCAGTCAACCATTGGTGTGATCATCTCCTGCTTCCCGCTCCCTTGGGACGGGGCATCATCTGGACACGCTGTGTGCCATCTGGGGCAAAAAAAAAAAGCTCCATCAGCCTTTGATGGATGAGTCCATATTTGCCCCAGAACTTGAAGCCAACATGTGAAGCTGCTCGTACACGCTTGAGACATGAAGTAGGTCTGATCTCAGGGAGACTCCAACCACGTATGAATTTTTTTTCTCACTGCGCTACTGCATTCAGGTCAAGCAGCTGGGGCGACCTTTACTCCCAGTCGAGGAGTTGAGACACGTCCGTTGTGTTGAAGTTTATCTCCCTCGAGATAAAAGATCCTGTAATTCTTTGAACTCCACGACTCCCACAGGAAACTGGCATGAGGAGTTCTGCTCGCCCCAGTGACTCGCTGACGGGAGGTCACCAGGTATGAGAACATGCTAACAATGTTTTACTTCTTTGCAAAGAGGTTAGAACATCTGTTCTTTACCGGGATCTGCATACGATCCATGAACAATTGACGACAAATGAAACAGAAGCAGAACAATCTGGAAGAAATGATCTGCTGGAAGACGACTGAGCCAAGATCCTGTCAGGACGAGGTTTACCGTCAGCTGCCGCCGTGTCCTGCAGCTGGAGGCCTTTTGTCAAGTCTACATCCAAACGAATGCTGCTGAACGTTGCCCGTTTAATTTATTTCACACTCACATCAGATTACAACCTGAAGCTTCCAACGTCTTTAATCATAAAACTACAATGACTGTCTCATAAAGAGCTCATCTCATCGTGGGACAAGTTCAACATGCATCTTTTAAGTATCGTCACATTAACTTAATGCCGTTGTAAGTGAGCTCACATTAATTTCTTGAAATACTTGCCAGCCCTAATACTCTCTAAGTGCTGCTTGCTGGCTCCCTACGAGGGCTGCTGCGCAATGAATTTGAATAATTTCAAAACCGCAATATGGCCAAGTGCAATATCTAAATTGCAGGAACACATTTTGTTTTTATTGAGCAGACTAATAAATAAATGCAGCATTGTGGTGCTCAGAGTTCCCCCACCTTAGGCTAGCTGAAGCCTTCGAGCGTGTTTGCATCTGATTAAATACTTAGATTTGGATACATTCTCAGAAGAGAAAAGGTTGAAAATGTTATTTCATTTCGTTAACAAATTTGGGATTTGGGACGTGGAATATGTGTTCAATTATGAATTATTATTATCAGTAAATAAGTTGTTTGTTTCTCATCAAACAGGAAACTACAAGCCTTCAAAAGTGTTCCCCCGACGCATCCACAGTCTCATGCATACATGCACCATCATACACCCACACATCAGCATTCCCATCCTGGTTACATCCCTGTGACAGCCAGCCAGACACAGCACGAGAGTCAAATCTGCCGGGGCCTCGGTTTGCAGCCCCAACTGCTTATATTCCCCCCCTGGGGGGGCAGCTGCAGGACAATCTGTGGGAAACTTCTGCAAGGCATAACCGATGTTCTGCAGGAAATAAAACTAAGCTTGTACTCGTCTCAGCAGAGCGGAACCTCTTGGTGTTTGCATCATATCTGCTCTTGTCCCCAGCAGAGCATGTGAACGCAAAAAAGGCCTAAAAAGGCAGCACACTGTGTGTTGCTCATTCCAATCAATTGATTCAAACACAAGTTGTGACCTTTCCGAGCAAGCACAAGAAGAATCCTCCCCCCATGACCCTCCATCCCAGCCTCACCACACTCCTCTCTTCTTCTCCCTCTTTAAAAATAACAATATCTGCTTGGACTTGAAGTGGCAACATGTACTAAACAGGAATGGAATGCAAACTGCAGAGCGTTTTGAGGGGATGAAGGCTTCACACAGCCTTCTGTCTTTAGGTAAAGCAGGCTGAAGAGAAGGAGCCCGACAAGCACTACCAGGCACCAACAAGGCCCTGAGCTGCAGAACCGCAGCACGCCCTTCACCAGACCTGCTGCTATCTGTAGAATGCACAATTGCATTTAATTAACACTTTGATAATGTCGAAGTAAATACTGTACACACACATACGTTGCCTGAAGGCGCCGCGCTGGAATACAGAGCAGAATACTGAGTAAATCCCTAATTTATTTTACGTGATGAGTGAAAAAAAAGGGAGGAAAGTCTTAAAGCCCAGGAGATTCTTTTCCACACACTTGCGGATTCAGGAAATAACTTTTGACAACACAGTTGTGGAAACAGAGAAGCTTTGTGTGTGTGTGTGAGTGTGAGAGACGTCTGAATGAGTGAGTTTACTATGTGTTTAACCCTTCCTGGGAGCGGCGGCTGAACTGACAAACTGCCACGTCTGACACTAAACCTCAACCTGGGGCCCCGGCTGCTGAAGGGGCCTGATGAGTGAGGGCCCCCCCCCCCCACCCCCCCCGCAGCTCTTTTGACATTTCTACAGGGTTTAATCCAAAGTGATTGGACAGGGAGGAAGTGGAAGGAGGCTCTTCATTCAATAGACAATTGTCTTTGACAGGTTGTCCTCCTAAAGTGTCCCCTGACTGATACTGTGGGCGCAACAAACAACCTTCCAAAACAGACCAGAGGGGGACGGGGAGTAAAGAGTGAAGGACAAGTCCACATTTTTGAGCACATGCTTGGATTGGCTGCCTGGTCTTCTTCTCCCAGGTCATTCATCGTCTCTCCCACATGCATTGTACACTAAGCCTTGTCCCCCGATGGAAGCAGGCCCTGACACTTGCCCTCGTTTCTCAGAATGCATGATGCCTTTCTCAGATATTGTAGTGAAAGATGATGCAGCAGATGAAAATCCTTCCCTTTTTTTCGCCCTATGAAGCAATATTCAAGAGCTGGATAACCTCCGCGCTCTGTGTGCAGATAAATAAGACCCACTGTGTCGGGAAGCAGCAAGAAGAAAACGAAACATTACGGGTGTACAAGTTGCACCAACGGTATGAAAGTGTTTACACTTCCTGGTTGGCTGAGTGTTTGTCATCTCCCTCCCGCCACCTTGGAATCTTTGTGACTGTCGTTTGAATGAATGAAAGCAACTTTCACTTCACTTTCAACCTTTAATCCCTTTAAATTTCTGTTGTGAAACGCCGTCGGCGGCGGTGCAGTGAACCCAGCCCGGCGGTTCAACACCAGGGGAGAGGTGGTGCCAGGAGTGTGTTGATTTAATTCAACTTGAATTTTCTGCTGATCTTTGCATCTTAAAAAAAAGGAGTTTTGAGAGCCAGAATGTTCGGAAGATGTCGGGCTCCCCTATGCTTCCGATCACTTCTCCCATTGGATTAAAAAGATCAAAACCCATGTGACACTGATACAGGAAAACACTCCCAACCACTTCTGACCTGGTCAAGTCCTTACACATCTACGGGCTTCATATGTTGTATAATAATCAGACAGCTCTTCAATGTGGCCCAGACCGCCTCCACCACCGAAAGTGTTCCCACCAATCGGGTCCCGATGTGCGACTTTGGATCACCCAGGACGCCTGTTAATGCACCTAAACATTTAAAATATGCATATTCTGCTAATCTACATTTGATGCTCGTCATCACACAGGATCATGTTGTTCCCACTGAACCCACATGCCGCCCCTGGCTGTGATTTTAAAAACATGCCAGGCTCTGTTACTGCCTCTGCTGCCATCTCAGCGGGTGAACAACGCCCCGGATTCCGCCTTTGAACATTTTGTGCAGAATGCTAAGGCAGAATATCGGCGCAACATTGAACCGGCTGTGTAAATGGGGGCTTTAGATCCTCTTTCAGGCGAGCAGCAGCCTCCAGCTAGTCGGCAGCAGCACACAACCTCCACCCTCCACACCTCCAGTCATGTGTTTAGGGAGGCATGTCGGAATAAGCATCCAGCCTGTGCGGACTTGTGATGATCTGCTACACAGGGGAGGATGTCTTCAAAGCAACAATTAAAGTGAGAAGAAAAAGAATACAATTTGTCATTGAGCTTTCTTCTTACCTGCTCTGGAGGGATCAAAGGAGCCAGAGAGTCGACTCATGAGTCCCTGCAAACACACGCGTAGTCCTGCACATGCTTGCAAGGCGTTGATACCAAACGTGAGCAGGCGCAGCTTTTACCTTCTGATTATGTGTTTGCTATTCAATGAAAGTACTTTACATTACATGCGTCACGTCTGTCCTTGACTGAATCATTCTCAGGTTTCCCCCCCAGCGGGATGGTGAGTCACCATCATGCATTTCAGACCAAAGGTCACAGCGTGGCGACACAGCGGCCAGACAGAGAGCAGAGATTGGACGCAAGCCATGAAACGAGACACCCCAACCGAACGCTAATGATATCTCTGGAGGACGTATGAGAATCACAGGGGCAGCAGGACAAGCACAGGTCTCATCATCGTGAAGTTTGTTCATCTTAAATGTTCCTCGCTGCTCTTCTTGAGGCTGTTTACAGGCGGCTTAAAGTGTTGTGAAAGGCTATACTGTATTACATTTTCACTGTGGGTGGGATAATGGAGCGTGAACACATTCTACCCAAATGTCTGCAGGCGTGAAGGCCCGGTTGACACCCTCAGAAGCCCTGTCTTTTCAATTATCACCCCAGCAGGGGCCCCAGCAGGACCCTGCATCAAACAGACCACCTAGAATCACAGCCACGACTCGTCTAGTGGTGGAACCTGCAGGCCCTCACTATCAGCGGACAAAAGACCTGAAACCACCCCCCCCCCCTTATTTACACATGCATGTACAAAGAGGCGCACACACGGGCAGCTACACATGTGCACACAAACACTGGTACCAGCGCTCCTTAAGTCTGAGTCAGGAATGAAGCTATTCTGTTTTAATGGGACGATGTGGTCTGTGGGAAAGGCCAATTTAGTGGATTGGAAGTTAAGCTCTTAAAACTGCTGGTGCTCTGACAGTGAGAAAAATATCCCAATTAATGTTTACGCTGTTACATCGAGAACAAGTCTGAAGTGTTTAACTTGCAGCAAGCAAACGCTGCCCGTCACATCGAACATAAACAGTGTGAGAGTGATTCCTTGGTGTATAAATAGCATGTGTGTTTCCGGTAACATTTCTGAGAGAGTGACCTGTACGGGGGGGTAGGGGGAAGGACCAGCTCCGGTTCCCCAGACAACAGCTGATGGTGAGGTGCAGAAGCTGGTGGCTGCTGGGAAGCGAAGAGCAGCTCCTGACCTGTTTATTTATAACAGAAGAAGATACCCTATGGAAGTCCTGCAGTGTCACTTAAGAAGTCTGGTTTCCTTCTTACTGGACGCTCCAGAAACAGCTGACACTGCCATGCTGAGACACCTCAGAGCAGCAAACTCAGGATTGAGTAACGTAGTTTATCTTCGACAAGAATAACAACGTAAAGCGAGAAGGTGGAGCAGCAGGAAAAGAAGCTTCAGGATGGAGCTCCACTGACTGAAACAAGCCTCACATCTACTGCAAAAGGTCACAGTCAAATGTAATTATATGTGAATTCAGGTACATCAAACTGTATATCTATGGGGACATAGATGACATTTGTTGGAAACAAAAATATTAGATGGCCAAAAATTCATTAAGTGTGGGAACAAAACCACTAACTCGTGGCCACAGAATAATAAGCCATGACCACAAGGTCACAACGCGTGGCAACAAAATAATAACATGTGGGAACAAGATCATTAACTCATGGCCACAAATTAATAACATCTGGGAACAAGATAATTGACCTGTGGCCACAAAATAATAATCAGTGGCCACATGATATATATAAATCCCACAAATTATTCATTTGTGGCCACGTAATAATAGTTTTTGTCCCAAATGTCACCTTATGGGCTCCGTGTACATTTGCATACAAATTATATTAATTAAAAGCATTTGATTGCAGAGATTATTCATTTAAAATACGCATCAACGCAACGTTGTCAGCTGTAGACGGGAAGTTGCAGTCGTCGTGTTCAAACTCTGGTTTTCCCACACTGATGTCAGCGGCAGCAGCGTGACGTTTGCCGTCCTCTCGTTCTCCCTCTTCTCCCCTCAGGACCAACTAATCCGACACCACCTGTTGACTTGGCCACGCTCAGATTGTCCCACAGAATCACATGTCAACCCACTTCTCCCCGGGTGTACAGTCCTCGATTAGCTCATCATTCCACTGTGGGAAAAGATGCAGCCAATCTTAAGTATGAAGCCTGTGCAAGTATTTCTGGAATACATTGTGGTAATAAAAGTCAAGCTTTCCACAGAGGTGCAGAAACACTTTGTGGGAACAGAGTAGACTCCTGGTCCTCTGGCCACCGAGACAAAACCCTCCAGGCATCTTGGCCGTGGGGGAGAACTTCAGGTCGGGAAAGCCACTTTCCGCCAGTTCCCAAGGTCATGGTATTTGTGATGGCGATCTTGTAATTAACTGGGATTTGGCGAGGTACCATAGTGAAGCTTTAGGAACGCCGAGCAATTTCCAACATGTTGAATGTCTAAAACCTCGAATAGTCTTTGTGTGGTAATCTAAGATGCACTTTGAACATCACAACAAGACCTGCTGTTAACTGAACAGGACTCTCTGTCAGGCGCCATCTGCACATCAAAGTCCTTTCTGTTTTCCCACCACTTGTACAATTATACTCTGTTAGCTCTGCCAAGACTAAAAGAAAATGAAAGTCCACTGTGAGAACAAAAATATTCCTTCTCAGCTGTTTAGGGCATTAATACAAACATAATAGGACGGATCCGCTCCTCTCCAGATGTTCTGTGCTGCAGAGTAAACAAGACGCTGCAGTCTGATGTCGACTCAAAGGAAAGGAAAGATATTTTTCAGGGGTTATCACTGTCTTTCAAGAGCCCCCCTTCATCCTCCCCGCTGGGAAGTACCTGACAGCTGTTTTTACTAACCTGTCCACCACGGGAACACGGAAAAGTGGCAGTAAACAAAGTACAGATCCACTAACAATGAGTCATCTGATAACCGGGTAGGAAAAAGAGGATGGTAGGGAAGGAGTTTATTCTATAAATATGGTGTACCTGTTCTCTGATTGTGTCTGATGTCACAGCGATGAGGAAACACCCAGAAGGTAAGGAGACCGAGATTAAATTATCATCGCGACAGTTGTTTTTGTTGTAAATCCAGCGCTCCCTTTTATAAGAAAAGGTCCAAACTCACTCTCAAAAGTTAGAAAGGCAACAAGGCGAGCAATCATGATGTTTCCATGTAATCATGTCCAAAATAATCCAGATTAGGATTATTGGCATCATCAAGCGGATCAGTAGGAACGGTGGGAGCTAGGCTAACTAGCTCCCACAAACTGTGCTTGAGTAAAAGTTATCCCACTATTAACTAACTGTATAACACACATAATCCATATGATCACCATTAACATGCCAGAATCTCTTCAAGTATCTGTTGCTGCCATCTTATTCATAGCACCACCGCATGCATCCAGACAGGTGATCAACAAGGACAACAGAGGTAGAACTCCAGGGGGAGATATAAATACCTCAGGATCACACCCAACACCAGAGGCCCTGCAAGGCCAGGACACGTCTTCAGACTCCACTACAATATCAGACAGGTCTATTAAAGTCACACAGTACAATAAATCACATGGAACAAACTGCCGGTGGCTTCTATGTAACATTCAAACCAGCCGTGTGTTTAACGGCGGTGCGTACGCAGCAACCCGTGTGGACCGCCGTCTCAAAGAGGCTTTTGTGGAAGACTCTCCTCAATGTAAAACATGCAGCCTCAGACGCCCTGCTGCTGGAGAGGTTCAGTACAGTAGGCTGTCTGCTGTGGTGGCTGGCAATACCCAACCCCCCCCCCACACACACACACACACACACACCCTACTCGCAATTTGAGGTTAAAGCTGGACAAGAACCAATAAACACTGAAGAAAGCCATGTTTCAGAAGGAGCCCTGAGTGGTGGCAGGCAGAGCCAACTGTTGCTCGGCCTCTTGGCACACCCACATCTGTAAAGCATACGACTCTTCAAACGGGGAAGCTGGGTAATAATCAGAGGGATCCAGACGATCGAGCACACAGAGCAGCTTGCAGTTCAGACTTCATTTGATTTCTTTTCTGGCCTACGAGAACAGAAGGATTTAAGCAATTTGGTTCTGGCAGTGTTCAATATTTAATGACCAAAAATAGACATGAATGTCCTGAAGCAGATCCCACACCCCCACAGCTCGCAGACTGGTGACCTGAAGCTTCAGCCCTGAACAGGGACTTTCCTCCAGTTTGCCTTCTGTGTTTCGTAAAGGAAGTCATTTATTTCCCCCCCGAAAATCCAAGGATGAAGGCGAATCTTAACCATCCTCTAAAAGAAAAGCCGGCGAGCTTTACTTCTTTAACGATACAACCCCACAGCAGGAAAATGAACATTCCTGACACCAATTATTGGGTTCTGCATGTGAGAGGGGATCAGGTGCCCACTTTGTCGGCGTAAAAAAGCCTTCTGTCTGATTGGCTCTCGCCGTCCCCATTCACAGGTTTAAACCCTTGAATTCAGACTCCGCCTGTCAGCCACGGACAAAGGATCAAGAGGCGGAACACTGGCAAAAACTTGGATTATCTTCTGGAGGCCGACCTCGAGGAAGAAGGATCTGGGGAATCCCAGTAACGTGTCGGTTGGATTTCTGCAGGTGTAAAACACTTTCCTTTTCCTCTAGTTGGAAAACACCAACCCTATAAATAGGATTAGTTTACTTTAGTTACCCGTGGCAACCGCCGGCCTTTCCACCGGGCTCGTGTTTCATTTGTATTTTGCACACTATTCATAAATATCACGCATTGCTTCGGACAGAAGCCGTCATTGTTAATGGGTGGAATTATTATTAAACGTTTAACAAGTTTAGGCAGCTGTTGGTTTTTTTTCAGAGTTGAACATTTGCAAAAAGAATTTTCTTATGCGGCTGCGATTTTCTTTCCAACTTTACAAACGAGTGCAGAAATGTAAGCCGGCCAAGCACGAAGTAAAGCTCTTGGCCAACTTCTGACTAGCAAACCGAGAGTGCAGGATGAAGATATGGTTCTAAATGAGGGCCGGGGGAAAGGCTGTTGGATGGGAGATAAACACAAGGCCTGTCATTATTTTTGTCCAAGGTCAACAAGGGGCTCTGCAGCAGCCTCCTGAGACGCCTCTGACTTTTGTTGGTCTTCCATTATTTACAGTTCTAGGGGCCTTTAGTGGAGCAGTGCATGATCCTCTACCCAAATAAGAGTCTAACACATTCAAATATATCAACCCGTTTGAGCTGTGATTATATCTGAATCAACATGAGTCACTCTCAGAAGCTATAAACGTCTGTGCCGACTGTATAACATAAAATATATTACCTCACTTGGACTGAATCTTTCTGTCTAGACTTCTTGCCTGCAGGGATCAGTCACCACTACATCAGACAGACTGAGAGGCAGGTTGTGATGTGGTTCCAGCTGTACCACTCACAGATTGATTAAAAAAAACAAAAAGAAGCAAATTAGCCCCTTTTAAAAACGGACAGATTGATTGAGCCTCTCCTTCAAAGACACCACAGACAGCAAATGCAAACTGGATACAAAACCGTCTGGCGAATCCACAAACGTGTATATCAGAGTATTAAAATGTGACAGAAGAGAGCTTCAGTGAGCTTGAAAGCAGTTCCATCTTTCCTCAGATGAAGTTGGGAGCAGGAATTCCCCCCGACAGGACCACGCCTGCTGGATCTGACGCCTTGAGACGCAGATAAAATCCCTTAGCTAAATCAAACACTTCCTTTTTCTTAACTTACTCTTCCTCTGCAGGATAGTCCCCGAAATAAACTGCCTGCACGTTCACAGAGTGACGCCTTAATGCAGCCGCAGCATCCGCTGGGACGTAAACACACAAACAGACCCGATGAAGATAAAACAATTGTGACTTTACAGCAGCACATAAGTGGAGTTTACAACACGCCCACTTCATCCCGGTTCTTCATGTGGTACAACATGTCCTGACTTTTTGTCTTCATTCACTTACAGGTTAAAGGTCACGTACTAGCTTAACCTTTTCCTAAAATCCGAGGAGCCACACAGGCCAGCATTTGAAGAGAAATCATGATCAGTGGATTCTTTAGGGGGGAAAGGGAACTTTTGACATGCACAGGTCCGTTTCCACTGACCCACAACGAGCCGTCCTGACGGATGGCAGCCTCCACCCTCATCGTATGAACAGGTGAATGAGAGGTTATATTGCAGAGCGCTACATAACTGCTCCATTGAATTTCTCTTGGTGTGGCCAGACATTGTTCCCATGTTTCTATTACCAGGCTGTTGAGTTCATCAGCTGTTGACAAAGCTAGAAATATAAAGTGTAAGAGTGAAAATGTTTGAGTCCGACCTAATGGGTAACAACCCCACTGACGGGTAGCTAATTGCAACCTTTTACTGAGGCTAATCACTGCAGACTGGAGGCTATGTTAGCGTCCTGCGCTCTGTAAAAAGATCCCATTACAACTCGCCAGGAGCAGCACATAAAACCTGAACAGGAGCCCTTAATCTATGAATTTAACTCTAATCACAGGAGGTTCCAATGTTCATGTCATGAAGTTATTACAGCGGACTAAAGCGTTCCCAGCTCGTGACGAAGCTTTGAAGGCATTACTGTGGATCACCTCAAAGTATTGAACAACGTCCTTTAAAGGCACCGAGCACCACTTCCACATGGCCTGCGTTCCGTTTGTTGACGACCGTACATTCTTCCAAACGGGTTACAACTCTAACCAGAACCATGTGGAGTCTAAACTACATTACACTTGAAAGAGTTGGTGAGTGGTTCTGAACTAACGCCGCAGGGCTTCACCAGATAATTCACTTTAATAGCCCTCTACGTGGAGGCCATACAGAGACTGACGGTGTGTTTGGCTTTGTATTAACCACAACCACATAAATCCAAAAACGGCATCGGAGAGCCGTAAACAGAGTCTGGAAACATCTTCCTCTCAGGAGTTGATAGATGAATCTCACCTGTCCTCATAAATTCACCGACTGGGCCTTAATTTGAAGGTGTGCTCCCGCCTACAAAGACATCTGTTTGCCAGGGGTTTATGCAATAATACAAGAAAGGCAGGAGGGTAACGCAGCCTATTCATTGGAAGCAGATGTGAGGGATCCATTTCCTACTATAATAAGAGGTAATTATAGACACAGGGCCCCCGTGTGAAAATACACCCGAGTTCTGCCGGTTAATCAGCACAAGAACCCGAGGAAAGACAGTGAAAATGTCTGCTCAGTGTGACTCATCACTGTGCTTATAGACACGCCGGCACAAGCCAGCTCGTGACCTTTGACAGGGGACGGGGGGACGGGGACGTAAGACGCGACTTTCCCTGGCGATACTACGTCACCTTTTACAGCCTTACTGACTCCATCTCAGCCAATTAGCAATGATGTTACACCACATTTACACTCATGTTAGAATAAGGTGCATTATAATTCTTTTGCTTTCACTTTTTAAATGACCATGTGTGGTATTAACGGCAGCAAGCACCTCTGCTTATTTACGAATAGTCCTGCGGAGGGGGGCTGGAGGCGGACTGGGAATAAAAAGCACTGGTTCAATGCCAGCATGTTTTCTCTGACACATGCACCAAACAATGACATCTAACTCCTGCGTCTACGCCGCCGGGACTTTGAACCAACAACAAGGAGACAAAGCCGGGAGGAAGAAACAGTCCAAAGTGTGTCTTCGTTTTACAAAGTCAAATGACAACAGTGGATGTTGAAGCAGTTCTACTTCATCCCAGCAGAGCAGCTCATCTGACTGACAAGGCAAAATGAAAATAAACATGTTTTTACATTGTAGAGGAACTGAAATGTTTTCTGTTGGGAGATGTGTTCACAGAAACCTTTTGACTTTTGGTATGCTGAAGCTGAAAGAAAGGACGAGCTGACAGGACGAGCTCCGTCTCTGGGCAGAAGCATCAGTGTTGACTCGCCCTCAGAGACACAACACCCAGGGCTGATTAGACCCTAATCTCTGCCCGTCTGGCCAGCCCTAAAAAAAAAAGGAGGCATGAACCAACAGCTCTACTCCCGTTCTTCTATTGTGTCTCCTAAATCTTGTGAGCCATTATTCCTGCAGCCGGGGGAAAGCCCTGGTGAAATAACAGACTAAAGTTGTCCATGTGCCCACAGGCAAGACTGGTGCCTGTGCCAGAGAATCAGACTGCAGTCTGGTGTTTGTGCCAGAACTTTAGGCTCAGTGTGTCCTCGTCTCCACCCCTTGTACCCATGACAGGGTCATAACGGAGCCTCAGCAGGTGGAGCCTGGAAGGAAAGACGAGGCCTCTTGGTCCTGGCACAGCTGATAAGGCGTCCTCTCACAGGGTGCATAAATCACACGGGGCCTCAGTTCAGGGGGAAGAACCGTTTAATTACCCCTCCTAAAGCCATAATTGCCTGACGTGGCCAGAGGTGCTGCGTGCATGAAGGACGAGCAGGAAAGTGAGGCCTCCACTGTCTGAGATGATGAAAGAAAGAACATCAAGGGCTTGTCTTTGTCAAATGGAACCGTCTATCACAGTTATGTTTTGGTTTTCCAAAACAAAACAAAACATCTGCAACATCTTTTCATAACTGGATCCTCTGTGATGTGGTCCTGGCGTTGTGGTGGTCACCAGCTACTTACTGTAAACTGAACGATGACTCACTGTAACAGGATGTCAGCTTGGTGGATCAGACAGAGTCTAGATGAGCTATGGATTGGATTCTTAAATAGTGATTTTCTTGTGCTTCGGTGTGATGGGGACACTGAAAAGTTCGACCAAAGACTGGATACATGCTGGCCAGCGTGCCTCCACCTCCTATGAAAACGTGTATTGTGCTTGTGAAGCGTCTGCAAGCAGAGTCTGCGCAGTAGCGATCAGGCTAAGTTAAGTTAAGCTTTCAGAGGAAGATAAACAAGACTTTAAATGTAATATCTAGTCCACCATTCCACTGAATCAACAGATGGTTTGGGCGGAGAAAAAATTATACCCGTCCACTCTGGTCTGAAACCACAGAAATTTCCTTCGCCCTACTGACTGCGCTACAAGGCCAACCTCCCGCTGGGCCGTCGTTCAGCTGGGCCAACCTCCCGCTGGGCCGTCGTTCAGCTGGGCCTGCCAGGTACCGGGTAGAGATGCTAAGCTACTTCAGTTAGAGCGATGTTTAAAGAGTCTTAGTATTTCATTGGATTGAGCTGGTGGACAAAGATCGTACCTGAAATCCTTCACTCAGCTTCTCCCTGATCTGGAACCGCTTCAAGAGAGGTCTGTTTGAAAATGATCAGAGGGCGTCTGTGGTGACGGTTTCCAGTAGCATACAAGGAGCTCTGGCTTTAATCTTGTCAAACGCTTCACCACCAAAAAGGACCCCGCATTCCAAACTTCTGCAAGGTCACTCTGCAGCGGTGTGCATGGGGCTTGTCAGACAGTGATTTCAATGGAGTTAACTCATTAGCTCAAATGCTAAAGAAGTTACCAATGTGCCAAAACAGATTGAACGACGACTCCAGGGGGGAGTTAAACTCCCACAGTGAGTATGACTGCAGCAGCGTGTGCACGGTTTAATCTATCTGTCAGTGAATAAATGCTACAACTCCAGTCTTTCTACCTGCTGACTAATGTGAAGGCCGTTAGCTCAAAGTTACAACTTCACCTCCTTTGGCAGACAGACCTGGACTGTCTGAGGTCTTACTGACAAGCCCCTCCTCCTCGGAGATTTGGAGTTCTGCTCATCTGGGTGGGAATTTTGGCACTTCTGAAGATACGATTTCCAGCCTCATTTATTTGACTTTTCCATTGCACCACAGTTTGAGTCATGGCCTGGAACATGCACCTTCAAGAAAGGAGCAAACCTGGACGGAAACTATTTCAACACAAGCTCCAACACACTGGTGGAAGTTCAGAAATATCATCACATTCTGGCTGAGAGAGAAAAATTCCAGTGGAATCAGGTGCAGGGGAATGAATTCCTCCTTATTTCAGGTGTGTTACTACAGCTGACTAACACTGGCCTCCATGTACAGCCTGAAGAAGGCTGCAGGAGGGGGGGGGTGTAAATAAGACTCTTGTGCAGATGTGGATTCAGAGAGAAGAAATCGACTAAAGATTATGAGGATTTTTCAAGTGTAAACATCAGCGCAGGTGTTCCACAGAGGCCACCGAGGCTCTGTTACCTCTTTGTCAAGATGTATTTATAGACCTCAGTGTCTTCTGTTGAGATTCTGTGCACCTGACCAGCGGTGAATTGGATTCTGAGCCTGATATAAACCGTTGAATATCAGCCTGATATAAACCCGAGAATACCAAGGCTTTCAAGTCATCAGGATCGAGTCCAAGTGAAATCAAAAGTCATCGCTGGTGTAGTGAAAGTCGAGTTTGTTGAGTCCAGTCTGAAGTCGTCCTATAATCATCCTTAACCTTTAAGCTCTCTTCATTATACGACTTCACTGCCAACCCCAAAGACCCTGAGGCCTTACACCTAAAATAATTAAATTCCAGGCCTGATAAACAACATTCACAGAGAAAATAGCTTTGAATAGAAATGATGGGGGTTAGAAAAACAACAAACACACTGGGTTACTTCTCTCGGCGTATATCGAGCGGGGCATTTGAACTGCGCACAGGAAAGCCTGAATAAACTTTGCTTCAGGGGGGAAGTGGGGTCCTCTTGTCCTGCAGATTATTCCAGGTTTCATTTCTCCGACAGGATGGTGACTCAGCAAAGGGGATAAACTTTTCGCTTAAACGCCGCTGCACCTAAACAATCAACTGCGGCCGCCTCTCGAGCACAAAAAACATTTCACTCCTTAAGATATCTCATCTCACAGTAAATCACTTGCACAGATTGCCTTCCTTGTTGCTGCGGCAGTGACCGTTCACGCCGGCGGTGGGGATGTGTAGAACGGATTCTGTGCTTGTTTACAATGTGCAAGGAGTCACACGTTTGATCGACTGTAAATACTACGGGAGAGGATGCACCAGAAGGAAGAAGGGATGGTAAAAGGAGAGTCAAAGAGAATTCCACTAAGAACAACATAAGTGTGTGTATGTGTGTGTATAACAATGAGAAAACGTTGTTATGTCTCGCGGGACGGCAGCTGACATGATAACACAGACCAGACTAGTGTAGCTCGCTTCCTGTCTCTCCTGAGGGCCTCTGCAGCCTCAGCGAGGGGCAAAGCAAAGCTGATCTCTGACAACTGATCTCCTGCACAAACCAGGAACAATGATTCAACAGTGGTGACGTGTTGTACGCGTTGCTACGCAGGATCTTCTGCCTGCAGTTGATCTAAATCAGGGCTGCCCATTTTTCAGGCCGACGGATTATATTTGGCCCGCGCCTTGCCCACTGTATAATCTTTTTCCCGCCATCAGCGCTCGGAATCGCTCATTGAATATTACTTATTGGTGCACTTCCACTCCTGACCAAAGAATAACATAGTGATACATTGAAGGAATGGGAAAAGTGCATGACCATTTTATTTGTGCCTGAAGTAAATATTGACCACGCCTACTAAGCCGACAGGAAATTTACAATTGCATAGCATTGGCGCAGCTTCTAAGGCCCGATCTTTGTTATAGAACCAGCTCAACTAACAGGAGATATTTCTAGCTACTCTCGTTGTGAAACAGAACCTCTGTAAAAGTTCATTAAATAGGCGCCTGTTGGATACTCTAATGAACTCTATCTCATGCAATTGGTGTGATTATTCTTGTAGCTTAAGTGGCTCTGTTAGTGAAATTAAATGCAAAAACTTTAAATAGAGAAATGATTTTGTCACAGACAGACGGGGAAGTGAGTATTTCCTCTGTATTGACTTTCCTCTGAGCCGTTAACACCTTTAATTCTGCTAACTGACCTCCCTCTGTGAACATTAAGGGATTTACATTAGGGGTTAGGCACCTGGGTGACTTATCTCGTTGAGTTTATTACAACAGGAAGGTTTTTCTGTTTCACAGGTGCAGACTTGTCGTACAGTAAGAGGAAGTGGAGGCAGGGAGCTACTAGTCTGGGCTCAGGGAGTGAGGAATCATCAACTGATAAGACACCAAGGGGGGATTTCTTAATAAACACACACTCACGGAATGCGAGGGTCAACCCAAGTTATAAAACATAATAGACAGAGTGATAGCATTCCTTTAGAAAAACCCAAGAACTCTGAAAAAAAATCAATTCTGCTCACAAGCCACGTCGGTGAAAAGGGCAGTGACCCCCATCAGAGGAGCTGTATAAGTTGGGAGGGACCATTGAAGACAAAGCAGCAGCTCCATTGAGCAAAAAGTCGAATGCCCGAGTGACTTCACATCAATGCCACCAGTTTAAGACAAAGGCAGCTTCAACAGGCAACCATCAAAGGGAATGTGTCATACAGTTAACTTAGCATTTCAATGAATCCCTAATAAGTGCAGGCCTGGGAGAAACCTGGTGCTACAGTGTGACAAGATTGAAGAAGACTGGGAAATCAGTCGGTCTATTGCTGTTTATGACTGTTTTATTGTTGTTTTCATTGCGCCGGGAAACCTACGTTAGGGTTTAAGCTTTCCAGAGGTGCTCAGAGATTAATTTCATAGACGTCTCGTTACGGGGCTAGATGATTAGCATCCATACGAATTAAAACCTTTAAGTCCTGAGGGAGAGAGTACCAAGTTTTGCAGCCTTTAAGTTTAAATCTAAGAACATTGAGAAAACCCTGATCAGAGGACCTGTGAGACTTCAGGCTGCAGTAAATGTCTAATGTAGGCAGGTGCCTGTCTGACATCACTTAAACTTCAGATGGGATTGTGACTTTGATTGAAGAGCAACCAGAAACACAGGAGACCTTCTGGGGGACCAATTGAAGAATTTAGCAGCAGCCTTTTGGACCACTTAGGTGGAGTTACAAGAGACCGTTTTACGGCCGACGTAATGTTTACGTCACCGCGTTAGCCGGAGGGAAATGTGAATCAACTCAGAGTTGGAGTTTACATTTTTGGGTGCCAGAATATTAGGATTGATAGATACAAATAGATTTTTCATCTCCAATTGCAACTGTCATAAAAACAAATTGAAGACAACTACGGCAAAACGTTCTGAGACTGAAGGACCAACTGATCGATCAGCGTACACTTAATTTAATAGTTAAAGGTTGACAAACACTCTCAAATAAGACATTTAGGTCAGCTACTTACCCGGCCATGCGATGTTTGTTCCTTCTATAATAACCGGAGCCTGATACACGGTTGTCTTCTGGCTCGGCCGGTAACGTCACTGGCAAGTCGGCTAGCTTGACCGCAGTTAGCCGCTAGCTAGGCAGAGCTTCGGATCACTCGGCAGATCTGTTAAATACTTATTTATCAAGTAATGTAACTAACATGACCATTCAGGACATAGTTGTGCATATCTAAATATGTATATGCCCTCAGTTTCTGTTCATTAAACACACCTGGTTTCAGGTGGTTGTCCGTCCCACCGCAGGTGATCCTGTCAGACCGTCCATCCGGTGACTGAGCCCGGACAATCCGAACAATCTCGTCCCGTCGGTTAACATTAATTTAATATAGTAACACTTTCTGACCGCAGAGAAAGTGAACGAACATATTCAGAAAGACTCGTTTTCCCTTCAGCCGTTGTTATAAAAAGCACGTCAACATAACTTGTTAGCTAGTGTTAGCAAACATTTTAATTTCGCATCCACCCAAGCTCCGCCCACTAAAAACGTCACGTATTCTAGCAAAAGAGGGGGTCAAAGGTCAAGACGGGTTGCAGTAGAAGTCATAAGTAATATTTCTATCTCTGGAAAATAAAAAAACAAGAACTAATAAATCTTGTGGCCTGTCACAAAAATTAAATACAAACCACACAAATATGTACAATTGATAAAATATCCACTTAAAAAAGCAGTGACTGAACATGGTCAGGGGGATGCATCTGAGACTGGTGATTTGCCACCCACAAATAGTTTCTGACCATTAGTTTTTATTGCTTGTGGTGTAGACAGCGTTGTGTCCTCAGGTCATCATGCGACCCGACTATGAACTCTGTTGCTTTATTGCACTTGTAGCTTCATAACACAGGAATGAGGAGTGATATATACTTTGAGTACGTTTCACTGAAAGCCGAGGGGCACTCGTTTCACTCCAACTGAGACGATTTCAGCTCTTGAATGTACGCAACATGGATTTTGACCATGCTATTTTGCTTAATAACTATACAGGTCGTACATGTTGGGCACTTGTTACTGGGCCTCGAACAAAAGCCACTTACATCAGTAGGCTGCACTGCTTCCATATAATATCATTAACCTATTGACGACCATGCTACAACATTTATCACAACTCACAAAGGAAAAACATTTCATTTCATCCACAGAAAGCAGATGTAATCACACAATGGTGCTTAACCTGACACGACCCTCAGCCCTCACTGACAACGATCAATAAGTGACGCCATCTAACAAAGCTCAGATTGGAAACAAGCAAATGGACATGAGCCTCAGAGAGGAGGAAACAACGTAACTGTGTTAATAGGTGTGAATGGAAAGAGAGGGACTTTAGTTACAACAGAGTGTGTGTGCTCAGTCATGTCAGCACATGCACAGTGCTGCTGCTGTACCAGCTGAGGTGCAGCTGTGTTTGGAGTCTGCTCCTCCGTCCGACACGGTGCAATGTTGTGCATGAAGGTGAAACGCTACAGAGCACACTGCATTGGGGGAAGACTCTACTTTTTGGATGTGTGTGTGTGTGTGTGTGTGTGTGTGAGGGCGACTTATCTTTGAGGCTGATGCACCTCCGCACTCTGAATTCCTGACATGCATTACTGTATCTCCCTAACATCTAAGATAACACGGTGTGATGCCTCTATTGCTTGAGTTCTAATGATACAAGATCTCGCATGGGCTGCAAAATGCAATTGGAATCAAAAGCAAAGATAAGAATCATTAAACTTAGACTCAGTGATGCCATGTTATGCAGACCGCAGTGTTTCAGCTCATGTACTTTTGTCATTGTACACTTTAACAAATGTTTATTGACTCTGAGATGTGATTTCCTATATTGTATGATGGAATTAAAAAACATGTAATTACATCACTCAGGACTTTTTACATATTTTCTGATATTTAAGTGAAAAAAAGACAAATCTTATAATAAAAATTATGAACTGTAAAGCCAGATACACTTTGGATTTGTGCTTCATCAGTTTCACTGAACAAGGAGAGTTGGTAAAACTTGACGTAAACTTGGTTGAAAGTCAATTTCAAAGTCACCACTTTGGGAATGATGAGGTGCACCGCCCTTAAACACAGAAGTCGGAGAAAGAGCAGCACGAAACGTCCAACTGCAGACGTGAATAAAAAGTGGAAAGATTGGTGGCTGTGAGGAAATCAAGAGGGAGCCGCCGCAGAACTGTGACTCAGGTTGGGAGTCCTCACCTCTCTGACCTCTATACTGCACCAAGTCACACTTCACTGCAGAGTCAACACATGCCGGCCTGCAGTCCATATGTGCCGGTGTGCTTGAGGAGCGGCGAGCCCCTTCAGTACAGCATTGTCCCCACAGCCAAGATGGCCTCTCCCCTGAGGCTACAATTCAACAATGCAATGTTTACTGAACCCAGTCTTCAAGCAATTATGTGAATGGGTCTGGAGGGGGGAGACCTTCCCTTCTGTTCAAACTATGGAGTGGAGTCTGTGTTTGCACTGCTGTGCTTTGCAACTCCACACAATCCTCATCGACTCTGAATGGGGATGAAACACCAGGTAGTCACTTTCTGCAGAGCCACACACAGAGAGACCGAGCGCCTCGCCGGGCAACGATCAGCCAGCAAGAACCAAACAAGAGCCGGACTGGGCAGGGAAACAAATAATGTACCTTGATGACACACACGCAAAATATATAGTCATAGGAATTCAGGCCACCCCTCCCCCTCCCCCGGTCCCACCCCCGATGAAGTCAAGGGACACTTGTGACAGTCTATACTGGGAGAAATCTCCTCGCCAAACTTGCCAGCAGTAACGCTCCCAGTGGGCCGGTCATTCACTACTAAACAAAGAAGAAGCAGCAGCAGCTTGGGCCTTATCAAGCGCAACAAAGCAGATAATCCATTTGCACTTGTAAAAGCCAAAACAGATTTGGGAGAGGCGGCTTGTTTTTTCTTTTTATTGAATTGTAAGCTGTAGAACTGCTTGTCTTGGATAACTACTCACACTGCTGGTTCACTGCAGGACATCACTTGTGATGGCGAGCTCTTATCCATTGAGAGTTTTTATTGACTTTGATTTTTTTTGGCATTGACGCGCATGACCCCGACATTCCAGCGGGGATAGAGGAGGGCCCGTAGTAACACCGGTACGCGGGCTTAATTCAATCTAGAGTCCAGCCTGCGCCTGCTGCGGTTCAAAGTCATAACGCAAGAAACAGATGCTGGAGGTTCCAGATAATTCAATTATGTCGGTATTGTTGTGCTCGGAGGTAGTCGATGAAGGCGTGGGGGCCGCCTACCGTCACCTTCCAGTGTCAGCGGCACACAACACAACGCGCAGTGAGGATAAATCAACGCTCTCAACGTCGGGAGACAAAGTGATAGGTCACGATAGGTCACGACATCCGAAGGAAACGCTCTGGCACGTCACCGCGGGACGTTAAATGTACCTTGAAGTCGTAAATATTTGAACACTATAGCTTTGTCAAACATCCGGGATATCACTGCTCCTCCACTCTGTATCCAGCAGGTGAAGGATTAATGGACCATCATTCAGAAAGGCAGAGGAGTCACAGATACCTGAGCCATGACAGCTCCGTTTATTAGACCAGACGTGGAGAGGGGGGGGGGGGGGGGGGGGGGGTTTTTCT